>CM044960.1:31818146-31885646 GCA_024516035.1 Bactericera cockerelli
AAATGATATCAAATTGAGAACACCTTACCCCCTCTCTTTCTATATCTCTGCACTCCTCTCTGAATTTATTCCTCTTATGTTTATCCTTCTTTATCCTTTCTAGGGGTCATCCCAAACTTGATTTCTCTTTAAATTTACTTGTTGCACGGCAATAAAAAATGGCGGTCGGAGTATGATTTTTCTGAACTTATTTGATTTGAATCGAGAAAATTACACCGCGACCGCCATTTTTTATTGCCATGCAACAAGTAAATTTAAAGAGAAATCAAGTTTGGGATGACCCCTAGAAAGGATAAAGAAGGATAAACATAAGAGGAATAAATTCAGAGAGGAGTGCAGAGATATAGAAAGAGAGGGGGTAAGGTGTTCTCAATTTGATATCATTTATTTTTAGCTAATTGTAATCATTCTTTTGAGTGAGGCGTTCTTCTTTTTTTAACCACGAAGTGGTGTTTTTGGGGGATATCAGTTCTTTTTGTACGAAAATATAGGTTCATACACTACTGAAATGAATAACAAAAGTAAATAAGCTGGGAAAATGTGAATGTACCAAGTTGTCTTTTTTTTAAGATATAGTTTTAGCAGTATGTATTTAATTTCTCTAAGGTCAATATGTATTTGGATCACACATTTGGCCCCCTGAGTCCCCAAAGTGAGTAAATAATATATAAATTTGCAATGCAAGACCTTTTGATTCTATACTCCACATGATTAGGTTTATCATATTTATCTTTCAATGCTAAATAGACCTCGGAGCCTCCTATGAGGGACACTAAAATATGTACCTGGATTTACAAATGCCAAAGAAATTAATTTGTAATCACCTAATCAAGGTGAGGTAATGAGTTCTCTCCCGTTGACCTTTTCTTACCCGAATTCTCTCCGGCTTGTTGCAGGGGTCACCACGAGTATCTTTCCCGGAAATAAGACCATGCTTTTTTACATTAGGTATTTAAGAAAATGAAAACTATAAAATTTTCATTTTTATATAAGAATCGGCCTTTTATAAGGAAATCTAATCTCTAACTAATGAAAGGCAATGCCTTTAGTGTAAAGTAGAGTTAGGTAAAATACATAGAAGGCAATGCCTCAGGAATATAGTAGGGTTAGGGATAATACATGGAAGGCCAAGCCTCGCTTTTATAGTAGCGTTAAGTAAATATATAAAAGGCTATGCCTTAGGTTTATCATAGGGTTAGGAAAAATACATAGAAGGCCATGCCTCAAGTTTATATCAATGATTCCAAGGTGTTTCGATTATAATTTTTATGCTAGGCCTAAACTATGTAGGTATAAAATCAAGCAAAAATGCAAGCGACGCGACGGGAGACAATTTGGTCTTGATAAAACCATGAGCGGGAGAGAACTCGGTGGTGACGTCCCTTATCAATACCTCACGAGGTATGAGTGTACCCCGGACATAATGGACAGAGAAAAAAAACTTCCCTGAAGGGGATCGAACCCAAGTCATAGTGCGTGCAAGGCTAGTATGCTACCCACTTGGCCAAAGTCAATACTTTGTCACAACTTTTAATGAGTAGCATCGACATTATGAGAGCTAATTCATCATATTTTATCTCCATCCAACCATGATTGTCCAAAATCAATCTCGTAATGCCCCCACAGGTCATTGGCCAATTCTGCAACTACTAAAATTTTCCTCGCGAGGGTAATGGGGTCGTCATGAAGATCAAATATAAAGATCGGAAAAACAAAACAACGTTAAGCCCAAATTGAAAATATAGAGCTAAAAAACTTCGTCCCCGCTAGGATTTGAACTCATGCAGACTGGGTGGCAGGTCGAGCGTGCTACCAATAGACAAAGTTATCTTCTAAAGAAACGGACGGAAAATGAACTAGCTAAATTAATACTTGGAAACTTGAAAATTGAAATTTTGCAGTGAGAGAGCGAGGTCATCTCGAAAAATACATACTGGCCAAGATCTGACCACTAAGCTAAGGATTCGAATGTACCTACCCGCCAAAGAAAATGAAAAGGCCACCAGGTGCCACCCAGTGGACCGGATGAAGGAATAAAATCAATAAATTTGGTATCTGCTCATCAAGATCTTTCATTTCATACCACTTAAGATTAGTATTATCCTTCAATTCCCGATTTGGGCTCCCAAAACCCGAGGCCGCCCAAATGGGCCGCCCGCTTATAATGTAGAATTTTTTTTTGGTCCGGGCTCATCTCCATTATATCTTGATCACTTTAGACACCTCACTTAATCTTCAGTGCCAAGTTAAAGACACGAAGTCGGGTCTCAAAGGATCCGTATGAAAAAAAACAGAAAAAAAAAAAAAAAAAAAAAAAATTATGAATCTTTTCATGTCTTTCACGATTGTTCGGGGGTCTCGGAAATAGGGTTTCCGTTGGCCTAGGAAATCAAACAAAGAGTCAAATCAACTTATTTTTCCACGTAGAGTCCATTTCTGTAATAAAAATCGCAATTTTTGAAATTCATGTTGCACTTTTCGCTGGCTGAAAGTACATGAAATGCATGGGAACTATGTTTTCCGTAACCTTACACTCTGCCGGGCTGTCTCTTTCTTTGTATAGGCGTTCTTCACACCTCGGCCGAGGTGTTTGATTTTAGCGAGCTACCATCGTTCGCAATTACGCCGCCCTATGATGATGATGATATTTTAGCACCAAAGTTTTTACTATTTTATATTTACATCGACGTTTATGGTAAACAAAAACGGGAAATCTCTTAGGTTGAGTCGTTTAAGTACACTATCACTTATAGTGAAGACATGCACCAAGTCCTTGATGATAATATCCATGTGTCGTGTTGCTGCGTCCTTTCTCAATCCAACCATTAACAGGTTGACTCATCAATATTTATAATAGTGCAGATAAATCCCATGGACATCTTACTGCAAAAAAAATATGCACATAAATACCTTATCTAACCTTGACCAACGCTACAGGACTCACGTAACGCTTTAATTGCAATAATAAAATTTCAAATTCGCATACAAGAGGAACCTATTATTATGCATTTATGCACACGAATACGTTAAACACGGGATGTGTTGGTATCGGTATACTAATTATCGGTTTTACTTATCGATTCTAATTTCTGATTTATTGGAAGGTTATTTTTGTATTTTCTAGGATAGTAAATAAATGATTTTTTTCTACAAAAGATGTGGTGAGTGGTGATATCGATGAGTGAATCATCGGTTACTATCGATTCACTTTGAGTTATTCGAAGGTTTCTTCGATAACAAATGGGGTTTTCTAGGAAGACACCGATATCAACACATACCAATGTATTCTTATCGATGAATTAATCATGAATCGAGCAGTTTTTTTTACTGAATATATAAAATAGTTACGTTGACATCATACTGCTTATAGAATGATGTCTTTACTTCGCACTAAAGTATAGACATAATGTACCTACATACAGCTTATACATTTTCTGGCATTTCAAGGGCTTGTAACTGAATGGACTAGAGTTTTTTTTTATTTATTTTTTTAATGAAAGTTTGCATGAAACACCAGCGTAGGTTAATGCCTGTGAACCGGCGAGAAGGTTTTTTACTGTCTAAAAACCTCCTCTTGGTTGTGTTTTCTTTTATGTTGCCCTGGGACCACCGTGTGGCATTACTTCATTGCCCATGGTCTGTAGTAGAGCCTTTGAACATGATATGATACTAATGCACATAGTTATTTGTATAATTATAGCTTATACCTAGTTACGTAAACATATACATAGTTATGACAAGTACCTAACAATTAGTTTACATAATTATACATAACTATGACAAGTGCCTACCTTTAAGTTTCATATAATGAATAATTTAAGAATGGTAGTAGTAAAGGAATGTACCAGGAAGACAAAGAATTATAATAACCGGTCAATTAAGTGTGTTTACATACCTATTAATGTCACGCATACATTATCCTTACATAACTGTTTAATAAAAGCTGCAATTCTTGACCAAAGGTCACCAATTCTTCAAGCAAACCACTCAGGCTGTAACAATTACTTTTGTTGACTTTGATTTTTAATGTTGTTGACATTTTGTTGACTTTTCAAAGCCTTGTTCGTATGAAATTCTCGACACACTGTTCTACTTTTGGTCAGTTTAATATAGCTGTGCGAATAAGTTAGTCGTTGACACACCTGGTACAAAAATTTGACACACTCTAAACAAACTTGCATTTTTATTTAGATCGTTCTAATATTTAGGCTCGTATGCAGAGACGATTTTGTAATCCCTATAGGGTTCACTGTAGGGTGGTCTCGAGCTTGCTATAGGGAATACTTCAACCTTGACAATTATTTATTAAAGAAACATCTGATTGCACATGCGCACAGACGCTTTAAACAAACGTCTCTGAATAACAAAATCAGCTGAAGGGGCAAATGACCCAGGCATCCTTACAGTGAGGACTCTGCATACCACCCTTAATAAAAATAAACATTCCTGAACTTTCATAATTTGGGTCTTAGTCACATTTCCAGGATAAACAGAGTATTGCATTAATTTTTAAATCCTCAAAACATGCAATCAATTTTTTTTTTTTTTTTTTTTTTAATGTCAACCTTTCTTCTTCCCTCCCCAGAATTTGCGAGGACCGCCCCGTGGCGAAATCCAAACTGGTTCACCCGGAGGCCAAGTCCTCCCTGATGTTCTCCACCGGCTCGCCCGCCATCAAGAGCTTCTGCAACGCCACCACGCACAACCGGTTCGCGCCCACCAAACAGAACGCCTTCTGCAACCGCCGCAGTGTGATGGAGGTCATCAAGACGCACTACGACTTCACGAACGCGGCGCTAGAGATCGCCGTCAGTAATACGACGCCGACCATCGTGTACAAGAGGGACACGCTGACCAGATATGTGCTGGTGGTGGAGGATACGAAGGACATGCTGATGAGGGTGAGTCTCGCTTTCCGTGTCAAGTGGTCTGTCCCGGTAGCTCAGTGGTAAAGGCGGCACTCTGTGAATCCAAAGACTCCAGAGGTCGTGGGTTCGAAACCCAACTGGGACATGACATGTTATCCTCCCAATTGAGATTTGTACCACATAATAATATGTCTTGGGCTTACTGCTGGAGTAATGGGACTTTCATAGTCCTAATCGGGCAGTATAAAAATGGCGATATTATTATTAACGCGTTAGTATGGTAATCCAGGTAGCGTCGGGATCCATTGGTTGGAATCCCACCAAGTGCATGAATTTTTCCTTATTAATTTGAGTTGATGATCACATAATAATGAGACTCTGAAGGTTAGGTGGTGGAAAATGCTTTCAGCATTAACCTCGCCTGGTGGTTACCTTCCACTAAAGAGTGTTATTATTATTATTTCTTTCGGTGTCCGGACGTCCAAATTGTTTACACTTTGCTCATCCAGTATGTTGCCACAGCCACAGCCCTGGCATTCCCTAATTCAAGATCTTCTTTTGAGCATACTTCAGTTAGATTTGGGCAGGAAAGAAGATGATCAGTTGATCACTATGAGGGGAGGCCTTTCAATGGCTGGTGGTCCGGAGGTTACCGCACGGATGACGTCAGAAATAGGAAAAGTGGCGATTTAAGGTCACTGAAATTGCCACGAGTCAGAAGTACGGTGACACTTCTTCACACCTCGGCCAAGGTGTTTGATTATTTTTCGATTGAATTTTACTGTGAACAAATTTATTTGACACCACAAAAATGATGAACACAAATTTAATATAATAACTTTTTTTTAAGAGTTGGAAAAGTAATTTTAGTTTACACAGCAGAGTCCGCCGCCTGTTGACGAAAAAATAATTTATTCTACTTACTTTTCCGTGGCTGCGGCCTCAACGGCCATATGCCTGTTCTATGAGCTGAAGTCATGTTCTTCTATCTTTAGCAATCTCTTCCCATTCATTTGGATTAATTCCTCCTATCTCTTCTAGATCCTTCCGTATATTGTCAATCCAACGTGTTCTAGGTCTTCCCCTTGATCGGTGTCCTTCAAATCTTTCTAGGAATGAGTTCGCCGCCTTTTCACTCAAGTTACGAAGTTGGAGTTTCATAGTTGTGAGAAGTGTTCATCTGTTACGAGTTGCGATTCCGCTTCTGGTTTTTAAATTAACAATTTAGCATTTATTTCGAATTTCCTTTTTGGTATATTTTTTTTTTTTTTAATTAAAATTAATTTATTCATCCCTCTCGATTCCCAGGAGTCCTGGAGTTTCCTGCGTCTGGCCATCCGGAAGTGGGCCGTCCACGATCTGCCCGGCAACACAGAGGTCGGCCTCGTGTCTGTCAACGAAACCGCGGCCCACAAGCTGCACGGCCTCAGCCCTCTGCACAGCTCGGGCGCGCGTGACCTGGTGGCCAGCAATATTCCGTACACGCCCGGCGATAGCCGATCTCCCGCCTGTCTGGCTTGTGGCATCAGGGAAGCTATGCAGGTGAGAGTCTAGCGCTTTGTATACTTATTAAGTTATTAGCTATGCAGGTGAGATTCTAGCGCTTTATATACTTATTAGCTATGCAGGTGAGATTCTAGCGCTTTGTATACTTATTAGCTATGCAGGTGCGATTCCAACGCGTTATATAACTATTAGCTATGCAGGTGAGATTCTAGCACTTTTTATACTTATTAGCTATGCAGGTGAGATTCTAGCGCATTATATATTTATTGGCTATGCAGGTGAGATTCTAGGGCTTTATTTACTTATTAGCTATGCAGGTGAGATTCTAGAGCTTTATATAATTATTAGCTATGCAGGTGAGTTTGTTGCTTTATATACTTATTAAGTGAATATATACTTATTAGGATCCTCAAACAGCAGGATATATTTATTTTTTATTTTTTTCAAACATACCAATTAGACTGGTTTTAAAAAATCAATATCGGAATTTTTACAACGCTCAGGCAGAAATTGGTTCGGCTTTTGCAGAAATTGAGATAGACAAAATTTCAAGGCAATCAGAGTACGTTCACAGGACCCGCTCTGGCCTCAAAGTTTGGAAATTTGCCAAATTTTCGAGGTTGAGCTGACATTTTCGGCCATAACTCGAGAACGAAAAATCATACGAGCTTTAAAGATATATCAAATGAAAGACCATTGTGTTGGCTTTACTTTGTTGTACAATACTAGTTCCCGAAATCTTATTGGTTACTGACTAAATTAAGAATATGTAGTCGAAAACGGGCCAGGTACCCAAAGTAGAGCATCTAAGGCATGATAGGATAATGGGTGAAAATACTTATGATTTATAAAACTTATACATGTAAATGTTAGAAGATTAGTTTTGAATGATTTTTTGACACATTATGAAGCTATAAATACCCGTTTTTATCTACTTGATAGTTCCTGAGAGGTTAAGGCATGGCCAGAAAAACAAAATAATAATACAAACATTTTACGTCAAGGTTATTCTAATTTTTTTATAGTAGAAATACAAATATCTAAAATTAAAAGTACAAATAGGTAACATTTCGTCAAAAAAATACAAATTAAGAAGTAAAACTTAACTTAGTTAGTTGGGAGAGGGGTAGAGAGGGAACTTTTTGAAGAATCAGGGTAGAGTCTCCTACATTTACTCGCAACTTGTGGGACAAACTGTTTCTCACATTCCTCTCTAGTTAGTAAGTCACTGAAGTCATTCCTCAACTTAACGCCCCTCTTGGCTGTGTCGTTTACAACTTTAAGGGATTGTACAATTTTAAGTCCTTTCTGATACTGAGGCTCACCATACCAAATTTAGGGGTCTACCCTCAAAAAGTCAGTTTTTATGCAAATCGACTGAAGATAAGAAATGTTTCGTGAGTAATGAACTCTTTAAGGCCCCCTCTCATATAAGCTGGTATGTATGTCTTATATTCGTACTGTAATGTTGACATTTTTCGTCCCCTCTGTATCATCAGAAGAACTGAAAAGCTTTGCAGCCATTCCAGACTTTTCATCATGTGACAAAGTTGGATCGGAAAATCCCAAGCCAACAGTTTCGGCATTCAAGTACCACAGGTTATAGCCAAGAAACAGGAGCTACTGTAGACGCTTGTGGTCTGTGTTGTAACCTGCCCAGCCCGTAGTATGCCTCCCCTCTGATGGGCGAGAAGTGACACAATACTTCCCAATTAGGTGCTGGGTTAACACGAGCGCACAAGAAGGTATCCCTTACAAACAATTGTAACCAAATTAAGAATACAAATTTTTGTCGGCACGGAGGATCGAACACAGGACCTTCCGCATGGCAAGCGTTGCTTAACCACTGAGCTAATCGCGCTCTCATATAAATTATCTGGATGAGGTTCAATTCTACTACCCATTTTACAGTCAAGGACGCTTCTCAAGATAACTTCTAGAATGTTGTGCCGACATGCTAAGGAGAGCAAGCCCCGCTCTAACATTTTTTCTAATAATTTGCAGGGTCCTTTTACCCTACACCTGTGTTTGATGCTGTCGTATCAAAACACATAGTTCAGAGAAAGCACTAAATAAAGTTGTCTATCACCTGTGGTACTTGAATGCCGAAATTGTTGGCTTGGGATTTTTCGATCCAACTTTGTCACATGATGAAAAGTCTGGAATGGCTGCAAAGCTTTTCAGTTTTTCTGATGATACAGAGGGGACAGAAAATTTCAACATTACAGTACGAATATTACTCACGAAACATTTCTTTTCTTTAGTCAATTTGTCATAAAAACTGACTTTTTGAGGGGAGACCTCTAAATTTGGCATAGTGAGCCCAAGTATCAGAAAGGACTTAAAATTGTACAATCCCTTAAAGCTGTAAATGACACATCCAAGAGAGGCGTTAAGTTGATGAGTGACTTCAGCGACTTCCTAACTAGAGAAGAAGATCAGAAACAGTTAGTCCCACAAGTTGCGAGTAAATGTAGGAGACTCTATCCTGATTCTTCAAAAAGTTCCCTCTCTACCCCTCTCCCAACTAACTAAGTTAAGTTTTACTGCTTAATTTGTATTTTTTTGACGAAATGTTACCTATTTGTACTTTTAATTTTAGATATTTGTATTTCTACAATAAAAAAATGCGAATAACTTTGACGTAATATGTTTGTATTATTATTTTGTTTTTCTGGCCATGCCTTAACCTGTCAGGAACTATCAAGTAGGTAAAAACGGGTATTTATAGCTTCATAATGTGTCAAAAAACATAAGAAACTAACCTTTTAACTTTTATAAGTATAAGTTCTATAAATCATAAGTATTTTCGCCGATTATCTTATCATGCCTTAGATGCTCTACTTTGGGTACCTGGCCCGTTTTCCAATACAAAGGCTTAATTTAGTCAGTAACCAATAAGATTTCGGGATTTATTATTACACAACAAAGTAAAGCCAACACAATGGTCTTTCATTTGATATATCTTTAAAGCTCGTATGATTTTTCGTTCTCGAGTTATGGCCGAAAATGTCAGCTCAACCTCGAAAATTTCGCAAATTTCCCAACTTTGAGGCCAGAGCGGGTCCTGTTAACGTACTCTGATTGCCCTAAAATTTTGTCTATCTCAATTTCTGCAAAAGCCGAACCAATTTCTGCCTGAGCGTTGTAAAAATTCCGACATTTTTTTCTCACCTCTATGAGATAAAACCAGTCTAATACCAATTCACTCTCATATTCAGAACTGGATCCATGCACGGCTAGGTCCTCACCTGAATTCAGGTCAAGAAAGGCCGTACAATTCAATTTTAGGTGGACATTACACAGAAAGCTCAATCGTTAAGGACTCGTATCCTACTTCAATTTTTTTATAATTTTCGTGGTCACCAAGTTGTAACGTGTCTGGACGCTGCTTAATATCAGTGATCTCGTGAATTCAAGTGATGCAAAGAGTTATAACAATTTTCTTAATGAAATTTTCCAAAAAAAAACCCCTGTTTCTTCGATGGTAATATCTCTGAAAGTATGTACAACCCAGACCATACCTTTTTCTCCCCCCAGATGTAGTAATATATCTTATATATCTGAAATTATGTACAACCCGTACCTAACCTCCTCCTATTTCTCCCCCCAGATGCTAGACGAAAGATCCCGTACCTCCGGCCCTGGATCCTCTGTCATCGTCCTCATTGCCCCCGGCACCTCCTCCTACGCCCCTGAAATCACCAAGCAGATCATCCGCTCGGCAGACCTCAAGATTCGGATAGCCACTGTCACCTACCCTGGGATGTTCAGGTAAGAAAAAAATCATTTGAGAGCATATATTAGTAGAATTACCGACCTCAGTAACTCGATCGATAAGGTGGTGAACTCATAACCTGGAGGTCAGTGTTTCGAGTTTACATTCAAGCAAACATATAATGTAGCAGAGTGAATAATTGGGTGAGTAATTTGTGTAATTGTGATATCACGTGGTGTACAATAGAATACATGAATGGGCTGATGCCCTTCTACGCCAACCTTTGATGATGTGTACAACATTTAATGTAATAAATATTCTAATAATACAGAAAGTTATAGAATACAATACTCTGTTCATCCTGCAAGAATGAGACTAAAGAGTCCCTTTACTATCACAGTCTAAACAAAGTCTCATCATTGGTGGTTTGCGTTAATGTTATGCACTGAAAACTAACTATAGTGAACTTGTTTATTTTTAAAATATACGTTCTAACTGGTATCTATTTTTAACATCCCTTACAGATTTGTGGTTTGTTTTGATACTATGCACTGAAAACTGACTATAGTGAACTTGTTTATTTTTAAAATATACATTCTAACTGGTATCTATTTTAACGTCCCTTACAGATTTGTGGTTTATTTTGATAATTATATGCACTGAAAACTGACTATAGTGAACTTGTTTATTTTTAAAAACAAACATTCTAACTGGTATCTATTTTTAACGTCCCTTACAAATTTGTGGTCTGTGTTGAATATATATTATGCACTGAAAAATGACTATAGTGGACTTGTTTATTTTTAAGATATATATTCTAACTGGTATCTATTTTTAACGTCCCTTAAAGATTTGTGGTTTGTGTGGATACTATGCACTGAAAACTGACTATAACCTAAGCAAGGTTTATTTTGTGTATATAATCTTAAGAATATTAAATGTATGTACAAAATGTCTGTTTAAATTTGAAAATAAACGAGACCTTGTTTAGACTGCTGGAATAAAGGGACTTTTTAGTCTCACCTCGGCAGTATGAACAAGGTAATTTCTATTCTATAGTGAACTTGTTTAATTTTAAAACATACATTCTAACCGGTATCTATTTCTGACGTGTCCCTTACAGACAGCGATCCCTGGACTGGATCGCAGAGAAAACCAACGGGGCCGCTTTCACCGTCACCGAGGCCCGCCAGAACATGGCCTCCAGCTACATATCCACCTACTTCAAGCTGACCAACGTCCTGTACAGCATCACCGAGCAGTACTACCAGGGCAGTCGGGCTGACCTGCCGATGGAGGTAAGTCGAGAAATGAGAATGACGTTTGATTAATGTACTTAATTTATTGTAAATAGAGCTAGGCTCGTAAATATACACCCGTGCTGCGGGCATTTATTATAAGTGTCAATATGTACACCAATCTGAAATTTGTATTTAACAATCAATAAAACATATCTTATATCTTAATGTTAAAAATTAGACATGAACATAATCAGATCAGATTAAATCTGAAGTAAAAAAAAATTAAACCAGCCTCAGGTGTTGGGAAAGAATATTCTTCAAAAAGTTTTCCCCAACCGGGAATCGAACTCGGGATGTCTCGACTACGGGCAGTGGTCTCAATTAGTTATTAAAATAGGTTTAATCTAAAGCAAAACTCATTCCAATCAAGTCACTTCTCGCCCATCAGAGGGGAGGCATACTACGGGATGGTTTGGTTGGCTACAACACAGACCATAAGCGTCTACAATAGCTCCTGTTTCATGGCTACGAAATAAAAACGGCTCTGAAACACTCATCTTGAAAATAAAAATAAAAAAATCGAAATTCTAATCCAACGTGTCTCTACCTCTTCAGATCCACCGTCGAGAACTGATCGATGACGGCACTTCCTCGTCCACCTCTTCAGTCACCGGGAGCTTCGTTCTGGAAGAAGGCATGGGCGAGCCAGCGCGCTTCACGATTCTGACCCACGACATTGAAGACCCCCTGATTCGCGGCATCACGCTCACCTCGCCCTCACAGAAAGTCTACTCTACCCGCTCCGACGCCATGCTGTCTCTCCGGTTAATGTCTATCCCCGCCAGCATTAACGAGACAGGTAAGAGGGTGTCTTGGGCTTGCCATGGGTGTACCCAAACATCTACATATATGTAGTATAAAAATAGGGAAAGTTGAACAGGTTAGCTGAGGTAACCGTTTAAAGTTTCAAACCTTTTTTTTCGAAGGATAATATATTCTGTTTTACAAAGAAATTTTTAATTTTGTAAAAACATACCTACAATTTTTTAAAATTTGTATGTTTTCAATTTTTTACTGCAACAACTTGTTATTGATGTATATTCGGAAATATAAATTCCCTGTCATGTCCCGGTTGGGTTTCAAACCCGCGACCTCTAGAACAGGCGATTCAACACTGAACTACCAAGAATTTTTTTTTGTTTTCTTAATCACTGTTTTTTTTTAGTTTACTCGAGAAATTTAGTTTAAAAAATTACTAAATTACTGTTTACTTGAGAAATTTTACTCTTCTTTTATTAGTTAGGCTGTTTAACCCTATTGGAAAAGTTTTTTTTTTGTTTTTAAAATTCGTTGAATGTTGAATGTAGTCTGGCTGGGGGACTATAAACAGGGAGAAGACCAGCAGTCTGGCTGGGGGACTATAAACAGGGAGTAGACCAGCATTGGCTCGGTTCTGAGGGCCCTTGTCAATTATTAGCCTCCTTGTAAGGACAGTGGTAGAAGTGCTCAGTCATTCCTCCACTGTCTGGCTACCATCGTTCATCGACTTTTCAGGAAAGCAAAAATAAGAGTGTTATTATCATGCTAATGAGTATGCTTCCCCCACTTTAAAATCGAAGAAAAATATACTTTTAAGGAGTATTTCTCCTTCATATTCACAGAGATGATAGAAAAGAGTACATTCCTTCTTATTCTACGAAAAAAAAAAAAAAAAATCGATTTGTGTCATTCCTGGTTCTTCTACTCACCCATTCAATTATGAATGTTGAATTTCACAAAGTTACTAATTAATTCCAGGTACCTGGACGTACACCATCGAGCGCTTCCAAGGCAGTCCCCAGAGCCACTACGTGCAAGTGATGGCCACGCCCTGGTCCAGTAGAGTCCCCGTGGTGAGGGCCAGAGTCTGGACTAGCGCCACCATCAACCCGCTCATCATATACACAGAGGTAAGTTGTCTTCTATTCAATGCTGCGTCTGTCCCGGTAGCTCAGTGGTAAAGGCGGCACTCTGTGAATCCAGAAATTCCAGAGGTCGTGGGTTCGAAACCCAGCCAGGACATGACAAGTTATCCTCCCATATGGGATTTTTACCACTTATTAATATGTCTTGGGCTTACTGCTGGAATAATGGGACTTTAATAGTCCTAATCGGGCAGTATAAATAAGACGATATTATTATTATTTAGAACTATTGCACCCCCAACTTGTTATTATTATTATAGTATGCTTTATTAGGAGGACTGAGTACAATGTTAATAGTATAAAATTAAGAAAAAACAAACAAATGACAAAATAAATAAGTAAAAAGAAATAACACTAATGTCCTACCTAAAGGGGGGGGTTATTGCCTGTGGCAATCTCTTCCACCCAACCCTTGTTATATCCCGACTGGGTTTCGATCTCACGATCTCTGGATTACCAGAATGACGCCGTGCCACTCAGCTCCTGGGACATTAAAATAAGTACTAACTAAATTAAATATTCTCAAATTGAGGATAGTTTACAGTACATAAGAGAAAAACATCGAGATACTATTGAATTATTTTAAATACTCTTCTAAGATGCTACTACTAATACTACAAATTTAATCAATAAATTACAAAAGTTAATAGCAATATTGTCATTAATGGGTTTGATGGCAGAGATATGGGTTTGATGGCAGAGATTGCCTCAGGCAATAATCACGCCCTTTGTCAATATTATTCTTGTCAATAAAGAGTTATTATTATTAGGTATTATATTATTATTAATTTTATGTAATAAAAAAGTCAAAAGCAAACCTCAAATAAATCACACTTTAGCATTAAACTACGCATCATAAATTACCAAAACATAAATAAATGAACCATCCCTTTCCCCCCTCAGGTGAAGCGGGGAGACTACCCTGTGCTGGGGGCGCGCGTGGAGGTGACAGTCACGCGGCCCGGCTCGAACGCCACGAGTCCGCACCGGGAGAGGTTCGAACTCCTGGACACCGGCGCGGGGGACCCCGACCTGATGCGGGGGGACGGGGTCTACTCCCGGTACTTCTCACCCGAGGCGGGCGGCCCGGGGGTCTACAGCTTCGAGGTGGTGGTGAGCGACAACGGGAACACGGCGTACTCGTGGCAGCACGACGATGTGGCGAGTCTCGCGGCCGAGCTGCCGCTCAGACTGGGTGAGTCATTTTATTATTATTATTTTTATCTATATGTTTTTTCTTTTTTATATATTTTATCTAAATGTTTTTTTTTTTTTTTCGCCAATAAATTTTTTCTCATGCCAAGCATACCTTAACTTTAGTACATCATTAGATTTAGATATTTTCATTAGATTTAGATCTATAATATTAAAATAAGATAGAATAATTACAATTTCATTAGCTAGGGATTTAATGTAATAGTTAGAAAAGGATCTTTTGTAATCCGTATATTGTATAATAAAATAAATAAAAAAAAAAAAAAATTACTTACTTTACTTTTCCGTGGCTGCGGCCTCAACGACCATATGCCTGTTCTATGAGCTGAAACCATGTTCTTCTATCTTTAGAAATCTCTTCCCATTCGTTTGGATGAATTCCTATCTCTTCTAGATCCTTCCGTATTATTTATTTTACACTTTATTAATAAGGACATAATATATGTATATACAACACAGATAATTACAAATCAATATACAATATAAGAAGAAGTAAAGGCAATAACCTCGCCTTTTTATGTACTTGTTGGTTTTGGTTTTGGATTTTTTTTTCTTTCAAAGGTAAACAACTTTTTTTAACCATGCTCCTCATATCAGTTATTACATTTGTGTTAATCACAATTATTCAAGCTCACCTTGCTCAAATTTTGCTTAACTTGGAACTCGAAACACCGAGCTCAAGATTACCAGTCCGCCGTCCTACTGAGGCCGGTCCCATATAAGAATGCATTAGTAAATGTACGAGTATTGTGAAAAATTGTTCAAATATTCCCAATGTTGTAAGTATTGTAAAATATTCAAGAGATTTTTAAAATAAATGATATTAATTGAAATGGTTCCTCCTCTGTTCCAGAGTCCAACTGCTGCGGCTCCCAGATGCCCACCCCCTCCGTGGAGTCCCTCTCCCCCTTCCTCCGCATCCTCCCCCCCCTCACCAAGACGATCAGTAGCGAGGCCCTCGCCACCTCACGCAACGTTGGCAAAGTGGGCGACCTGAGAGTCGAACTCCTGGCCTCCGACTTGAAAGCGCGCCTCTCCTGGACCTCGCCCGACATGGGCGGCAACTCCGTCGCCCGCTACGAGCTCAAGTACGCCAGCACCGTGGGCGAGATCACCGACAGCTTCGAGACTGCCCAGCCCTGGTCCCACGGCACCCCCTTCCCCCTCGCCCCTGGCTCGGAGACATCCTTCACCCTAGACCTGACCCGCGACCCCTCCCTGCTAGACCAGACGCTTTTCCTCGCCATCCGCGGGTTCAAGGACCTCTCCGGAGACGCGGTGCCCGGGCCCGTGTCCAACTGGGCACGCGTGCTCATCCCCGCCCCTCCCCCGCCGCCTCCTCCCCCCGCCACCTTCCCCTCCGCCCCCTACGACACGATCTACTCCTCGGACCGCGACAGTGTCATCCCGAAAATCGCCCGCGAGTTGGACTTCAGCGTGGAATTCCTGCTGCCCGTGGTGGGCGGCATTCTGTTGGTCACCCTCCTGCTGTCCCTCTACTGCTACTTCTGCGTGCTGCGCCGCCGCAAGCCCGAGAAGGCCAAGCCCATCAAGAGCCAAGAGAAGCACCTTAACGTCTCGGTAGTACCCAGCAGCCCTCAGCACGGCGGCGCCCCCGTCACCATCTCCTCCCCCATCATGAACCAAGCCCTGCGCCAGGAGTTAGACTCTCGCCCGCCACAGTTCGAGCCCCAGTACATCGAGGAAGACAAGAAGCGCTACTCCATGGCCCACTACCCGGAGGAGCGCCACATGCCGCACCCGGGCAGTGGCCTCAGCGTCATCAGCGGCAACGGGACGCTGGTCCGCGGCCGCACGCTCTCCCCCTACCAGTCCTGGACCGCGAGTCAGCTGCTGCATGAGCACGAGCGGCGCGTCAGCCCGTACGGGCAGATAGGCGAGGAGTATCATCAGGAGCAGTACCCGCCCCCCGTGCCGCCCCTACCCGCCTTCAACCACCCGGACAGCATTTACGGCACCCACCCTCATCACCAGCAGGGCGCCCTGCCACCCCCCTCCCAGTACACCAACAACTACTCGCGCCAGAACAGCGGCAACCTGATGCTGTTCAACCCGAGTCTGCAGGGGTCCCTAAGCTCCGTCAGCAGCGGTGACAAGAAGAAGAGGAACGTGACCATGGTCTGAGAGCGGACCAAACTCTAGCCGCCCACAGGTTGAGGCCGGCTGGCTTGAGTGAAACTCGTCGTAATAAGTCTGATAGGTTTAAGTGAATGTCCTGCTGACTGACTAAAGCTTTCTGCTAACGCACCGCAAGATTTCATCAGTTTCTTGGATCGCCTCTTCGTTTACTTGATGTTCACTACACGACTACAGAGATCAAACAAACTTGGTCGTAGTCGGGTAATGCAGATCCAAGTGACTTTTGGTCCGGATTAGCTTATCGAGAATTATCCCCATGTTTGTATTGTATAAACATCAGATAATCTACTCCTGTGTTTCCTATCATATTCCAGCCAAGTGTTAGATTACTCATGTATTCCTAATCCTCTTAGCCAGTTTATACATCAAATCTTTTTAAGACAGAGAAGTGTTTTTTCCGAAGGTATCATCAGACGTCTGTGCGAGGGATCATGCGTTCAAATTCTAACTTTAGCGCAATTCCGAGCGCAATTGTTTTCGTCTCATCTGATACAATTGACGTTATAACAAAAAGCACACTGGAGGTTAAGTGGTATAAAATGCTACAATAACTAACCCTACCCAGAGAATTCCTTCCATAGCTTGTATTTAATTCAGCGATAACTTCAGAATTATTGTTCAAGCCATTACTTTTAATTCCAAGAATATCATTGAGATATTGGAAGTATTTTTGAATCCTATCCACATCTGTTGCAATATTTTTGACGATTGTCTAAGAGTCAGACAAAGAAAATTGTTTTTAAGGGGCGTGTGTCATATGACACAGTTGTTCGCTCAGTCCTTCTGCTGTATCCACGAGCAAAAGACGCCATTTGTAAAATTTCTGTCCGACTTTTAGACCGTAATATATTTTATTCTTTTCCATATTAGTCTGATTGTACATAACTACTGTTTTATCTTGAATTTGTTGAAGAATTTGTTTATTTATGCAAGTACCAACATGTGTACAATTTGTCTCTTCTCTGTGCAATGTCCTTTATTGAAGCGAAATAATCCGTATCTTCAAGGTACTGTACGTGTACAATTTCTTTTGCCAACGCTTCTTCCTACATTTTGCTTGCATCTTGTTGTTAGTGAAAGTTTAAATGAACATAGAAAATATAGCATTTTAGATACCTAGGTAGCTAATCATAATATATGTTATCAGCAGCATTTATGAACAAAAATTTGGGTCTTAACCCAGATAACGCGGTGAAATTTTTTGTTTTATTTTTTTGGAGTGATATAAATTGAGTCCTGAATCAAAATAAGTGCTGTCAACTTATCACTCTGACTCAAAACAAAGAGCTTAAGGTGTCGCCAACTAACCTCAACAAGCTGAATGAATTAGAAAAATCCACAACGTAGTACCTTTCACCAGATGGGGCTGACGTCCTTCCAGAATGACGTCCTTCTGGAAGGACGTCAGCCCCATCTGGGTTAAAACACCTTTAATAAAAAACAATATTCCCAATAGCTAGAAGTAATAAATACTATTCCTTGTCAAGTATAATAATTAGTGAAACAGTATGACTAAAAACCCGAAATTTTGTCCATAAAAAACATAATAAGCTGTATGAATATTATTTTTTTTACTATTTTTTACAGTAACTTAAAGACTTGTTAATTACTTACTTGTGGTAAAACAACTTAACCGGAAGGACTGTTTTTAAAGAGACATTGTTGGCCCCCAATTTTTTTTTAAATTTAACTTCTTTTGAGTTTCAAGAGTAAAATTATTCTATTTCTAAGATGAATTCATACTCCATATTACTTTCCTTGTGCCATGTTGATTGTTTTTTTTTGTGTGGATATTGTTTTATTGTGAATAGATTTGTTGGATTTTTATTGTAAATTAAAAGTTGTAAATAAAAAATATGTACTTGTTTAAAAAAAAAAATCTTTTACGCATTGAAAATGTTGGACTGCAAGAAAAAAGTTATGAATGATTTCAAATGTGTGAATTATTATGGTACTACACCTGACTTTTTTTAGGTTGTCCTAGAGATAAACTATTTCTTCCTACAAGAAGAAAAAAGTTTGGTTGGTATCATAATTTATTGTATGGATGATGTAAGTAATGTGGATAGTAATGTGTTTTGAAAGAAATCCGTGAAAAAGTGTAACTTGTGAAATATTCTATGTTTGTAGAGAGTAATTGTAAGTGAGTGAGTGAGTGAGTGAGTGAAAGAGATAGAACAAGTGAGAGAGAGAGAGAGAGAACAGACAGAGAATTTGTAAATAATTGCCAATGTAAAATAATGTGTTATGCATAAAAAATAATATTTTAATTTAACCACTTTTGTGATCTCAATATATATATTTTATCATGCTATCTTAATAAATATTGATTACCTATTTTTGTAAATTAATTGCATCTAAAGATAACCCTTACATTTGAATGTTCCAAACAAAAGTCTTGCGAAAGATAAAATTTACATCCTCGGAAATTGTACCCTCAATTCTGTACTTTTGACGATAAAAAAATATATCTCTCTTTGACTCAATTTCTAGCCACAGCATTTGAAAATTTGCAAATTTGAAATTTTCAAGAAAACCAAATAATTATGAACTTGTAAGTTTTCAGCGAATGGAGGCTAAACCTCTGCTTCGAATGACCTAAATGTTCAAGAGATATTAAGCAGACAAAAAATATATTTGGAACAATTAAATGTCCAGGTTGTCTGAATATTAAATAGGTATTTTACTATGTTATGTACAAAGATATATAAATAAATAAAAGTACATATTTATACTTCATAATAAATCAAAAAAACGTGTGTTTATATTATATTCTATTTTTATATCTAGAATAATAATAATAATAATAATATTGCCTTATTTATACCTACTGCCCGATTAAGACTATTAAAGTCCCATTATTCCGGCAGTAAGCCCAAGACATATTATTATGTGGTAAAAATCCCAAATGGGAGGATAACATGTCATGTCGCGGCTGGGTTTCGGACCCGCGACCTCTGGATTACCAGACCACCGCCTTTACCACAGAGCTACCGGGACAGACATAAGACATAGAATAAGGTAAAAATGGGAATGAAGAATTATTTGAGAAATTTTAAGACATCAGTGTTAATCACTTTCGTGATATCACAACTACTCAAACTCGCTTTAATAAATCTACGCTGAAACCGGGACTTGAACCGCCGACCTCCAGGTTACAAGTCCGCAGCCTTATCGATCAAGCTACTGAGGTCAGTGGAATGAAGAATTTATTATTTGAGAAAGAAGAACATGCAAGGAAAGAACTGATCATAGCCAGCGTCGATGGCATGTTGAATACACCGGTTCCCTTCAGAACACCGAAGTTAAGCGACATCCAGCGAGGTTAAGACTTGGATGGGTGACCATTCAAATTCTAATTCTCGTGACGCTGGCTTTTCCCGGCCCCACTCAGGCTGGGTGAGGTCAATGTGAGTAGCAGGTTTGTGAGTTTCCTGCGAATGGAGGGTAAAACCCCGTCGTGATATGACCATGGCAGTTGAAAGCGACGTTAAACCCCACTTAAAAAAAAAAAAAAGAACTGATCAGGGGAGTGAGATATTTGCGTAAGGTCCGTTCACATATTGTCCATTTCTCTGCTCACTTCAGATGAATGTGAACGGACCTTTAGCAAATAGGTATTTCAATATGAACCAATTATGTAATAGTTAATAATAATTACATTTAAAAAGTTCAGGAGGGTTTTATAAAGCCAGCAAATATCAATGAAAAATTCTCGAAAATCAAAAAAGTATCTCGTGCGATATTTATTCGAAATTTAAAGTTTCATACTAAATTTTTTGGTAAAAATAAAAGCCATACACGGTATCTCCTGCGTGTCATCACCTACCACCGTGCTTGATTTGATTGGAGGAAGCGAATGTTTGATTGGACGAGGTGTATGCTTGATTGGACGGATCGTGTTTTTGATTGGACAACACGTCATATTCTTTGCTCGCCAGGATATCGTCTTCGAGTCTTGATGTAAGCGTCCAAAGCCTTCCACTTGGTCCGACAACCATCTACGAGTGGAAGACGAGCGATTGGGTACCCCGACCATCTCCGCCCAAGACATTCAAGTAACTTAGACTAAGATTAGAACTAAATCAATAGCGGTGCTTAGCCACTGCAAAAAATTCTAGCCTTGGCTAGCGTTCCCTTCAGAAATTTGGAAAATTCTTTCTTTTCTAAAATGAGACAACAAAATAAACAGTGGTGCAAACTTTTAGATTTTTAATCTTACTGGTACTCAGGTTAAAATTGTATAGTGGAACGGTGCACGAAACTTTTGGTTTCGTGTCGTCACCGTTGCCGAGTGAGTTAGCGCGCTCTAGGCATGGTGACTCTAGGCATTCGATCTCCAGCGCGGTAGGAATTTTTATGCTCTTTACTTAGATGTTCGGGGTCCACTCATACATCGTGAGGAAAACTGAGTCGTTACTTGTATGTGTAATGACCAATGGTGGCGTTACCAGAGTAAAAATAAATTGAGCAAGGACTCTGATTGTTATGTCTCCTCTGTAAATAAATATCATTAAAAAAAAAGCAATAGAATTCTAAAAGTGATGGGCTTTTAGTAATGCTGCACTACCAACAAAAATTGTGAACAGGCCTTGTGCTTCACCACAGATAAAACCATACATACAAAATTTTGGTAGTGGTCAAACTTTTAAGAACAGGCTCTTTGGGAGCGGGGCCTGAATTAAGTTTTTTTTTTTAAGTGGGGTTTAACGTCGCTTTCAACTGCCATGGTCATATCACGACGGGGGTTTTACCCTCCATTCGCAGGAAACTCCCAAACCTGCTACTCACATTGACCTCACCCAGCCTGAGTGGGGCCGGGAAAAGCCAGCGTCACGAGAATTAGAATTTGAATGGTCACCCATCCAAGTCTTAACCTCGCTGGATGTCGCTTAACTTCGGTGTTCTGAAGGGAACCGGTGTATTCAACATGCCATCGACGCTGGCTTGAATTAAGTTTTATTATTTGAATAATCTTAAATGGAGGTTGTGACAATTGTGACATACCAAATCTTTTGTTTTTCTGTGTGCTGAATACGACTATGAATTATTTGTTGTTCACTGACTCTCACAGTGGAGTCACCACGTCTACCGTTTATACGCGGATTCAGCGGTTCTGGCTAATCGAAAAAATTCTAGAATTTATCCCTCTTTTGAAATTGAACCATTTTTTGAATCCCCATCGCGTTTATAAATCAAAAAATGAAAATGTTTTTTTCACAATTATTTTTTGAGAACTTGACCACGTAATAATGGCACCAGCGCAACTGTGAGAATAAGAGGATTCTTTGTTCCTAATCGGGTACTTAGTTTAAATATGTGTCTTTTTGTTTTACTTTATAACTACATATAATTATACTATGATTTAAGAAATGGTATCATTATTATTGAATTCTATATTAATAGGACATATATGCACAAATTAAAATACAAAATTGAGAACAATATGATCAAGAAAAAAAGATAAACAACAGAAATACAATATATACAGATGTCCTAACTCAAGGGCGGGGTTATTGCCTATGGCAATCTCTTCCACCCAACCATTTATTAAAAATATTAAAAATCATTGTGAATTATTACTGAATGACCTGTTTCATATTACCTATTATATGTATCTAACATTTCATAATTCAGTACTCAAGTCACCATTAATCTTAACTTTAATTATTTAGCACTTTGTTCATTTGTGAAGAAATCATACCATAAGGTGAGTTGTACATTTTTTCAAATATTTAATTTTATTTATTCATATTGAAAATAATAAAATCACATTGATAGCATGAATGAATATTTAATCTTCAAGTTTAGATAATCCATTTTAAAGGTCCTTGGATAATGCCATACCTACATAGGTTAGATGGTGTTTACCTGTTTGTGTTATTATACCTATTTGTGTTGATCACAATCGTGTTATCTCAATAATTACTCAAACTCGTTTTACTAAATTAGTACTTAACTTGGGACTTGAACCAGCTACCTCCAAATTACAAGAAGTACTTCTACGTAGGTACTTCCTATGAAGTGTCGATTAATACAGTTAGTTACTTACTATACAAGTAAACCCAATAATATTATGTAGTGATGGTACTAACTACAGAAAATAAAATCAAATTATTGAAAGGTCTTTATTTAAAAGTTCAAATGGCAGATTGGGTTTTTTTTATCTAGTGAGGTTTTTTACCTACGTATAAATATTTTATATGGTAGGTATGTTTAATTCTCTTTTACTTAATTTTTTTTCCAGGTTATAAATCATTCAAAATTTGAAGTCAAAAACAAAAGTGTCCTGCCGTCAAAATTAAATGTTATTCAAAATCAAAAGCATTCTGTCGTCAAAATTAAAAAATGTCAATCAAAATCAAAAGTATCCTGTCGTCAAAATTAAATGTCATTCAAAATCAAAAGTCTCCTATCGTCAAAATTAAAAAATATCATTCAAAATCAAAAGTATCCTGTCGTCAAAATTTAATGTGATTCAAAATCAAAAGTATCCTGTCGTCAAAATTAAATGTCATTCAAAATCAAAAGTATCCTGTCGTCAAAATTAAAAAATATCATTCAAAATCAAAAGTATCCTGTCGTCAAAATTAAATGTCATTCAAAATCAAAACTATCCTGTCGTCAAAATTAAATGTTATTCAAAATCAAAAGTATCCTATCGTCAAAATTAAAAAATATCATTCAAAATCAAAAGTATCCTGTCGTCAAAATTAAATGTCATTCAAAATCAAAAGTATCCTGTCGTCAAAATTAAATGTCATTCAAAATCAAAAGTATCCAAGTATCCTGTCGTCAAAATTAAATGTCATTCAAAATCAAAAGTATCCTGTCGTCAAAATTAAATGTCATTCAAAATCAAAAGTATCCTGTCGTCAAAATTAAATGTCATTCAAAATCAAAAGTATCCTGCTGTCAAAATGAAATGTTGTTCAAAATCAAAAGTATCCTGCTGTCAAAATTAAATGTTGTTCAAAATCAAAAGTATCCTGTCGTCAAAATTAAGTGTCATTCAAAATCAAAAGTCTCCTGTCGTCAAAATTAAATGTTGTTCTAAATCAAAAGTATCCTGTCGTCAAAATTTAATATCATTCAAAATCAAAAGTATCCTGTCGTCAAAATTAAATGTCATTCAAAATCAAAAGTATCCTGTCGTCAAAATTAAATGTCATTCAAAATCAAAACTATCCTATCGTCAAAATTAAAAAATATCATTCAAAATCAAAAGTATCCTGTCGTCAAAATTAAATGTCATTCAAAATCAAAAGTATCCTGTCGTCAAAATTAAATGTCATTCAAAATCAAAAGTATCCAAGTATCCTGTCGTCAAAATTAAATGTCATTCAAAATCAAAAGTATCCTGTCGTCAAAATTAAATGTCATTCAAAATCAAAAGTATCCTGTCGTCAAAATTAAATGTCATTCAAAATCAAAAGTATCCTGCTGTCAAAATGAAATGTTGTTCAAAATCAAAAGTATCCTGCTGTCAAAATTAAATGTTGTTCAAAATCAAAAGTATCCTGTCGTCAAAATTAAGTGTCATTCAAAATCAAAAGTCTCCTGTCGTCAAAATTAAATGTTGTTCTAAATCAAAAGTATCCTGTCGTCAAAATTTAATGTGATTCAAAATCAAAAGTATCCTGTCGTCAAAATTAAATGTCATTCAAAATCAAAAGTATCCTATCGTCAAAATTAAATGTTATTCAAAATCAAAAGTATCCTGTCGTCAAAATTAAAAAATATCATTCAAAATCAAAAGTATCCTGGCGTCAAAATTAAGTGTCATTCAAAATCAAAAGTCTCCTGTCGTCAAAATTAAATGTTGTTCTAAATCAAAAGTATCCTGTCGTCAAAATTTAATGTGATTCAAAATCAAAAGTATCCTGTCGTCAAAATTAAATGTCATTCAAAATCAAAAGTATCCTGTCGTCAAAATTAAGTGTCATTCAAAATCAAAAGTCTCCTGTCGTCAAAATTAAATGTTGTTCTAAATCAAAAGTATCCTGTCGTCAAAATTTAATGTGATTCAAAATCAAAAGTACCCTGTCGTCAAAATTAAATGTCATTCAAAATCAAAAGTGTCCTGTCGTCAAAATCAAATGTTGTTCAAAATCAAAAGTATCCTGTCTTCAAAATTAAGAGTTCAAAATCAAAGGTATCCGTCAAAGTTGAGAGTCACAAATACATAAGGTAAGTTGAAATCTCTCTAAGGTAAAGCAAATTTTTTTTATGATTTTTGGTGACTTGAATTTACATTACTTTTTATTAGACAAGGTCACAAGGTCATTCAGTATTTTTTTGGTTGTTCTTTATTATCATTTTTTTATTTGTTATTATTATCTTCTTCTTCTTTTACTCTGTCTTATCCCGCATGAGCAGGGTCGACGTTGTTCAACCTCATGATTGAGGTTGGTTGGTTTTGGCACATTTTTTTTTACAGCTGGATGCCCTTCCTAACGCCAACGATTCTATTTGATTTAACGTCCTGGATTAGGACGGGGGTTTTACCCTCCATTCGCTGGGAATCGTACCAGCTACCCACATTAACCTCACCCAGCCTGGGTAGGACCGGAAATGCCAGCCTCACATGTACGGCGGGAACAGAATTTTTTGTGTGAAAAATCTGCTCCGACCGCGAATCGAACTCAGGATCTCTGGACTACGGGCAGTAGTCACAACCGTTACGCCACGGAGGCTGGCGTAACCAGACTCCGTGGCGTTCATATAAAATTTGTAACAAGAAACTTGATTTAATTGTTTATAAATAAATAAATTTGTTATTTTATGTATTGTGTTGTGTCAAAAATTAACTATCGTTAAAAATTGTAATGGCATAAAAGCGATATATCTCTTAGGTATCGTACAGGGTAGCAAACGCAAGAGTTTGATACCTATGGAAAAAAAACTAAAATTATAAGATAGGTTTGAAATAAACTCAGGCAACAAAAAAAAGCCAGCGTCGATGGCATGTTGAATACACCGGTTCCCTTCAGAACACCGAAGTTAAGCGACATCCAGCGTGGTTAAGACTTGGATGGGTGACCATTCAAATTCTAATTCTCGTGACGCTGGCTTTTCCCGGCCCCACTCAGGCTGGGTGAGGTCAATGTGAGTAGCAGGTTTGTGAGTTTCCTGCGAATGGAGGGTAAAACCCCCGTCGTGATATGACCATGGCAGTTGAAAGCGACGTTAAACCCCACAAAAAAAAAAAAAGTTAGAAAGTTGGGATTGTTGAGTTTCTCATAATATATGGTTCCACAAAATCCACAGTCTAATACAAATACACCCTTAATGAAAACTACTTGAATTCAGATATCACCTACCACTTGTCGATAAGATCGATAGGTGATTTGTTTTGGACAGTAAGTTAGTACGAATTCTTTCTGGTGAAGTTAGAGCCTTTTCACATTTTTGTGGGTAGCACAGCATGATTAAGATCCTCCATTATTTTTATAAATAATTTACTTAATTTTTCTGTTTACTCTGATAAGTACCGCCAGTGGTCGTTACCCATAAAAGTTCCTTGAAATTTTTTCCTCGCGAGGTTTTTCCCGCACACAGTAGAAATTTTACACCCAGTTGGGATTCGAACCAGTGCGTAACCTTGTGTGCCGCGCGCACGTCTGTTGCGCATAACAGAAATGACAACTGACTTAGGGCGATATTCATTTTTTTTTTTTTTTGTTACAGTTGTAAAGATTTTAATGTTTAATGTTTAAAACGTCACATCATAGTACAAAGGCCTCATCGAGCCCTTGGTTGACAGGAAATGTGCCAAGTATCGCCGCCGCATTGCCTCTTTGGACGGCCATAGCAAGTCTCTGTTTGAAATAAAATGCAGATTTCTTGTCGCCTGTCACCTCAATCAAACGTCGTCCCACCTCTTTGACCAGAAGTTGTACGGATGCTCCCCACGGTCCGAGGGTTTCGAAGGCCAGGGGAATGAAAAGGAAATTCTGCATCATTATGTTTTCGTACTTGCTCCTCTTTCTCTGGCTCGCCTCTTCCGCAGCAGAGCCTTTTGTGTGGCTTGTTTTCGATATATATGATGGAGATAGCTTGTCACCACAGGTACAATCCCACACCTGGCTTTTTCCATTTTTCCATGGTACAAGAGTGATCCCGTCAGGTCTCTTACCATCACTCCGTGACAGACCGACTGGTTCCAGTGTTGTCGGTATATGAATAGATGTGAGATATGAATAGATATTAATAGACAAATTCTACATCAGAAGTCATTCCTCTAAGCGTCGGTTTTCCCTATCTTACACAGTACACAATCCGTGACTTAGTGCCACAGAGGTATTACAAAAATGTCTATTAATTCCGCCCTTACTCTTTTCATACGTAAGGCGAAATTAATAGACGTTTTTGTAATACCTCTGTGGCGCTAAATCAAGGATTGCATACTGTATAAGATAGGGAAAACCGACGCTAAGGGCGGAATTAATAGACAAGATCAATAACTTAAGTCGTTGGTAAGTGTCTATTTCCGAATCTATGAATTCCCCCCTAAATAATGACTTAAGTTATTGATGTTGTCTATTCAATCAAAATCAATACGTCATCCTAATTTCTATAGTTATCCATCAAATTATCAGCTATTATGTATTATTACTGATTATATAAGTATTATTATGTATATGATCAGCTATATGTATTATTACTGATTGCTGTTGACTTACTTTCAAGTGCCATGAGGATTAAATTATCACACATACTGGAGGTACCATTGTCAAATAAAATCATTCTCGTCGTAATATGACCATGGAGTTGAAAGCGACGTTAAACCCAAATTTAAAAAAAAAAAAAAAAAAAAAATCTTTCTTATTTGAAAACCCGTTTTCTAGGTACATCGCCTGAAATTTGCTTGAAAATGCATTCAAAATAGTGCGTTCGATTTTCTTTTCTATGATTTTTTTTGGAGCTACTCAACTGAGGGGAAGCTTTAGTTTGACTTGTATAAACGTTTCCCATATCCACAAAGTGACTGTTCACTTTTAACTGCGATCGCTGGATTACTGCCACCTGTTACCTGACCTAAGACACTTGGATCATCCGGTATATGCTCTAATTATCCTTCATTGAGTGCAACGATCAAGTTTATCTATCTGCCGGGAGAATAGCCTCTTATCAAAACTGTACTGCCTATAATCTATATCTACACATTTCTAATATCTAGATATGTATTAATATGTACAAGAAATTGTTGACAATAATGTCTAATCTCTAGAATATTTTCTAAAGAAAATGTTCGATAACATGGTTTATATTGTGAAGTCTACAAACAATATGGTGTAAAAATTTCAGTCTAGTTCGCAAAGATCTTTGCCTTACTCGTGTCTGTTGCAGGTCGTGTGAAAATTGTTTTTTTTTTTTTTTTTTTTTTGACAAATGGTCTTTACATAAAATTATAAATAACCCGCCAGAAAAAAAAGAATTAAAGAAACGATTAAAAAATAAGTATCAAGGGAAAAAAATGAGTTTATGATTTATCCGTGTTCTATACCCGTCTTTCTTGTATATTAATAATATCGCCTTAGTTATACTGTCCGATTTGGGCTAATGAGTCCCATTATTCCAGCAGTAAGCCCAAGAAGTGTTATTACGTGGTCAAAATCCCAAATGGGAGGATAACTTGTTCTGTCCCGGATGGGTTTTGAACCCGCGACCTCTGGATTACCAGTCAGACGCCTTGACCACTGAGCTACCGGGACAGAAGAACCTTCAATTTAATTTTAGTAGTACTCTATAGTTGTTATTTGACCATCCATTTCTAGATTTCTAAAACTGAAATGAACGGAATTTCATAAGATATCGGAAGTTTTTTTGAACATGTTTATATTTGACATCCTAATGTCAATTTACTATTGAAACACTTTTATATGTCTAGGATTCGAAATTTTGATAACTTACTTTCTCAATAAAAAATAAAAATAAAATATTGCTCTGAAAAAAAACGTTACAATTTGTTGGATATTCTGCAATCTCTTTGAGAGAGAGCTACTATTACATGGTTCCACCGCAAGCCTCCCCATGGACACCAATGTAACCGATGAGTTCCCCACCGTGAGTTTCCCGTGGGGAACCTTTGGATCGGTGGCATGTCCGGTGCTGATCACCGGTTACGTGTTGGTCATTCTGTCAGTGGTGTGTGATGAGTACTTTGTGCCCTGCATTCAGGCGTTTTGTAAAAGTAAGTTAGCATTCTTATTACATTTTTTTAATAGTTTGTAGGTAATCAGATTAGCATTCTTATTACCTTTTTTTTATTAGTTTGTAGGTAATCAGATTAAACTTCTGCAAAACATAATTAACAATACAATAAATAGACCCTACATACTCTCACAACTTAATTTCAGAATACCAGACCCTGGGCTTAGAATAGACAGAACTCAACTTTTTTCCATCCCTAATAAAAAGAAGAATATTCTCAAATCCCCTATAATATCATGCATGAAAAAATGATCATACCAGTTATTGCTTGATTGTTATAATATATAACTTTCAAGTGTAGGTATTAGAAAAAAAAAAAAAAATAGTAGTAGTAATGGTAGTAAACTCTTTATTGAAATTTATTTACACAAATCACAAAAGGTGGGATTATTGCCTAAGGCAATCTCTACCATCCACAATACCTAACAATTTATTGTACGAGTAATACTTAAGTCCAGGCCGCGACCTCTGTAGTAACTCATTTGTCTAGTGCTCTCGGTAAAACCAGAGATTGTGGTTTCTAATCGCATTTGGGCAGACTTTTCAAGCAAATAATTATGTTTCATGTGATATGCCAGAACTTGGCCTACGCTCTGATACATTTCCTTTCAAGTATTTGAAACTAGCATGTGAAATTGGCTTTTCCAGCCCAACCCAGGCTGGCTGAGTTTATTCTGTGTACTGGTTCGATTCCTAGGAATGGAGAGTAAAATCATTGTTTTGAAACGTTTTCGAGACGCTAAAACCGAACTCTAAGAACCATCGCACAAATGTTTTTTTTATCAGTGTTTTACAGCCTTGTAGTCATGAAACAGCACCTACTGTTATGTAGATAGACTCTTGTGGTCTGCATTGTAGCTTGATGCCCACCCTGTACTAAGACGTTCTCGAGACGCTAAAACCTAACTCTAAGGCCCGTATTTTTGAACGACCCTAAAACAAATTTAGTGTGAGTGGTCCGGATACGCGTGCGCAGTGAATCATATCAGCCACAGAGACAGAATTTATTTTGAACTTAAGTTTTGAACGCTTCTCACAAATCTTGAGCGCAGCTCAGCGCATGAGCAGAAACCATTTCAGCCAGAAAGATGTAGATATAAATATAAATAAACAACACGTTTCTTTGCATTTCCAATCAGCTGACCCTAAAAGTGAATGAAATTTGTTGAAATTTTGAAGTGTCGAAATTGGTCACTTTACAACTGCCGGTGATTTCTCATCGGTATTTTTGAAATTCGTGAAGACACATTATAATATTTCCTGGAAGTGATTTTACTTCCTAACTATTATTGTATTTTATTTATTTAGCAAATAGATAACCTTTTTAACAAATTTGTGATAATCCCTTATAATTATGCTGGCAATATTGGAGAAACAAACAAAACGCTAATTTTGCACCGCCAAGAAAGAAAGAAAAGCTTTTTTATATACCTACGTATATCCAAGTATTTTCTTTGGGAAGACGAACATCTTTCAAGAGATATCCTTAATTTTGAATGGCCTAATAGAGCCTGAAAGACCTGAAGACATCTGATTGAGAAAAAGTTTGCTAACATGTAGTTTGGTCAAACTAATTTACAATAGACATGTTGTATTTATTGAAAGTTAAATATTTGTCATTATATTCTAAATATTGATAAAAAATATTATATGTATCTTTTAATCAAGTATATATGAAAAAAAAAAAAAAATATTTTTACTGTACCCTCCTCATTTTAGGACAAAGGTAGCATACCTATCTCGTTTTTTTTTTTTCATATTACGACGGGGGTTTTACCCTGCGATCGTAGGAAACACACAAACCTTCTACCCACATTAACTTCAGCCAGCCTGGGTTGGGTCAAAATGCCAGCATCACGAAGTCTTCACCTGGACGTTGCTTAACTTTGGTGGTCCCACGAGAACCGGTGCATTCACAGCGCCATCAACACTGGCTCTATCTGGTTTATTTGTGATTTTATATCACAACGTATGTCGGTAGGTTGACGAAATTTCAAGTAACATATTCATTTTTTATTCTCGTATGTCGTCTCTACCAATACTCATTTTTCCAAACCAGATATGTATTAGTGAACCACGTAACATCCAAAATACAGATATAAAAAAGTCTAATTCTTCCGGAATTCAAACTCAGCTCACTTCAATGTAAGTCTGGTGCGCTAGACCACTCGAACACTGTGACTCCTGACACCGTCGAGCATAAAAAGTCTTTGAAGGGGTTGGGAAATCATGAATAATGAGTACATTTGGTAGATACCTGTGTAGAAAATAAGTAGAATGAAAACATTGAAAAGAGAACATTGGATATGTGATAAAACAATGAATTAACATTTTTCTTTATTAATAAATTAATTCAATTATTGAATAATAGATAGCACAGTCTGAGTTGGACCGGGAATAGCTAGCATCAAGATTGTCCAAAATTTAAATGGTCACCCATCCGAGTCCTGAATTCGCTGGACGTTGCTTATCACAATCGACGGACCGAAAACTGGTGAATTCAACGTGCCATCGACACTAGTATCAACATTCAACGTGCCTGTGAGATATAAATTGTAGGTACTTCTTTCGCTGAGAAGGCTGAGATCGGAATAGTAATAATTATTTTCAATTTGGCTTCCATCTCGGAAAAAACTTGTTTAAATTCATAAAAAGGATAAAGAAATTTAAAACTATTAAACAAGAAGAATCACCAGACAAAAATTATTTTTGAAAAGATTAGAAAATGTAAACAATAACACAGATGATTTTCACACAGAGGTGAAAATACCCTCTGTGTGAAATGGGCCATATTTACAGAAAAATTGTAATTGCTCGTGAGGAAAGAAAATATTTGCAAGCTTTATTTTTAGCTTTGTGATGTACATATACCTTTTACTTCCATAGAAACAAAAGCTTTTGATATTTGATAAAAGAAAAAACTCTTTATTGTACTCAAAACTTTTTTATTGTAAATCGAAGCAACTCCTTTGGATTTCGGAAGAAAAAGCATTTCCTTCTTTTGAATGGGGCCCAATATTGCGCCTGTGCGGAAACGGCATCGAGCACTGAGGTTATATAACATAGAGGGAACCCGATGTATCAAGATTTGCGTTCAAAAGGGACTATCAGCTGATTTCAAAATCAATGCCGGACTTGTAGTAATTTTTCTTTCGCGAAAGAGTGGGTACCTAAACTACCTAATTCTTCTGAAATAATATTTTTACTATTTTCATACTTACATATTAGTAATTTCTGTCTTTCTTCCTCTTTTACTTTCCTTATTTTCTACTTATTATGTAGTAATATAAGAGTTGGTATCTGACGTGAAAATTAAAGACGTTTAGATGTCCGCCTTTACATGAAGTAAACAAAAAATTCAAATAAATTGAACCAATCAGAAGCCGGGATTTGTTGAAAGAGGGACCATCAGCTGATCAAAGTTGGACGCATAAATTTGTTCAACTCGAGATAGGTAAGGTTCCCTCTATATTATATGATCTCAGTGGAATCGAGAGATTCATAAGTCACAATTTATATACTTCATTGGCCAAAAAATTTCAAAATCCCGACGGTTGTCCCTAAAGTAGTTTTAGGGACGTTCAAAAATACGGGCCTAAGAACCTCTAAACTCCTCAGAAGTTAGACTTAGCTCATAGGAGATGTATTGTTTATAATATGAATTTTTTGCTAATTTTGGGGGTGCTCGTAAAAGCGGTTAGGGGTATCAGAAAAAGGTCAAATAAAAAGTAGTCATGTTTTATTCGACGAGAAAAAACACGAATATGAAGAAAAAAAATTAAAAAGTTTTATTTAAGAAGGTCAAATTACAAAAGAAAATACATACGAACTAGGTTTAGCGTAAGTAACCACGCTCGTTTTGTTTTTCTTGGCGTTGCAAAACTAGCGTTTTGCTTGATCATTCTTGTACAAATATATAAAATTATTCAATTAATTCTTCATTGCAGAACTGTCCCTGAGCCCAGATGTGGCGGCGGCGACCCTCATGGCGGCGGGAATCAACGCCCCCGAGCTGTTCACCAACCTGATCTCCACCTCCTACTCCGCCGGTGACGTGGGCACCGGCACCGTAGTGGGGTCGGGCGTATTCAATGTCCTCGCCATACCCTCGCTCTGCATTCTGCTCTCTAGGATGAAGGTGAGTAGGTGGGGTTTGAGAGTTATATTAATTAACCCATTTCTTTTTCTTCTCTTTTCTACATTTTCTTTTCAACCTATTTTTTTTTAATTTTTTAAATTTCAAAAAATAAATTCCACAACAACCCACACCAGCATTATGCTGAAAGGGTTGTTAAATGTTTAATTCTTTTTGATGTTCATTGTTGAAAAAATGTGAATACCTAAATAAATAACGAAAAAAAAAAAATACCTACCAAGCCATTTTTATGAAACTTGCCCTGGGGACGAAGGGTATTTTTTTTCAAAATCACCTGTCTAGCATACCTATGTGCAACACGCGGTCCCCCAGACAATAACCTATATTTCCTTGTCACTAGGGACCGTGTATAGCATATGTGCTAGACAAATTGTCTTGCATATATGCTATACATGGCACTCAAGAAAGTTCAAACATGTCTAGCATATATGCAACCCCGATACCCCAGGCAAGACCAGTGTAAATGTGCTACCCATGGTAGGCAATGGGTTAATAGTTTTTTTTCTTCAGGTTTTTAAATGTTATTATTTCCGAATGTAGGTACCTAGGAAATATTAGATATTAGAGCTACATATTCATGCGCGGATATAGCCCTCTTGTACTGGGGGGCACAATCGCACAATATACCTAACTAGCGGGTTGCACCCCCCGCTTCGCAAGCCTATTACACACACACACACACCCCCCTACCCCCCCCCCCCCCCACACACACACACACACATACAAATGTCAATATTTTTCGTGTCACCCATCCATTTCTTGTCCTTACTGGATCTCAAGAATGGCTCATCAGAATTTCTTTTTTTTTTTTTTTTTTTTTTTTTTTTTAATAACTGTCTAAACGCACTGTTATAGTGCACTTATATAGACAATTTACAATATTATACATCTATTTCCTACATCTATAATTGAACTTAATTATAAAAAAGTACTTAAACTAAGACCCTATAATAGAATTACAAGTTTCTTTATACCTCTCCGGTAACATCGCTAGGTCCAGGGCTCGAGAATGTCTGTTAAATAGAGATAGACCTGATGGTATGGTCGAATCCAGGTATATTTTTTTGTGTTTTTTATCAATATAGAAAAAAATCTTGGTCAACCCTAGATCTCAGTGTCATATTAGGCACTTTTAAGGACATCTGTTCTGTCACATTGGGGCAAAGAATTATGTTGTTCATTATGTTGTAAATTAATGTGAGCAGACAAACATCTCTCCGTGCCTGTAGACTCTTGAGATCTAGGACTTCACATAAAGTACTAGACGCTATGGCTGTTGGGTAAGATGGATAAAATCCGTTTTCTTTCCAAAAGAGATATTTAACAAATTGTGATTGAACTCTTTCCACCTTTCTCGTTCCTTCTTGGGTATGAGGTCGCCAGATGACAGTGGCATATTCAAGTTTTGAACGAACGAGAGAGGTGTAAAGAGCTCTGATGGCATCTATATTTTGAAATGGCTTAGAGAATCTTTTTACCATGCCTAAGGCTTTAAATGCGTTTTTTGTAATATTTTCTATGTGATTATTAAAAGATAAGTTTTTCTGAAATGTGACCCCAAGATCTTTTTTATTTGTTACTTTATTGAGAATATGATCTCCAAGTTTATAGTCAAAGCATATTTCGTTTTTGCAAGTTGTTATTGTCATGGCCTCACATTTCATCGGGTGGAGTGTTAGTTTGTGACTATTTAACCAAGAAAAAACTGATGCAAGGTCATTTTGGAGTAAGGAACAATCATCTGGGGTATTTATATTACGGTACAACTTTAAATCATCTGCATATAAAAGATAGTTAGAGTGCAGGATTCCCTCGCCTATGCCATCTATCATGATTACAAACAAGAGACAACTCAAACCTGAACCCTGATTACAAACAAGAGACAACTCAAACCTGAATTTCGCGATCAATATGTCAAATAAAGACTACAACTCTTGAAAAAACATTCTCGCTTTGAGTTGATAGTTCGTCTCGACATATTTCGAGCAAAAATGTCATTCAGGTCAAAAAACGTAAAAAAAATACTTTTTGTTTACCGATCCATTTTATGTCCTTACTCAACGTATTCAGGTCAAAAAACGTAAAAAAAATACTTTTTGTTTACCGATCCATTTTATGTCCTTACTCAACGTAGCTCAAGAACGGCTCATCAAAATGTCGTGATTGATATCTCAAATGAAAATTCGAACCCTTGCTTAAAACTTTCTCTTTTTGAGTTGATACGCCGCGGCCATGGCGCCGTCACTACAAATTTCGAAGAAAAAAATGTCGAAAATCATTTGAAAGTCGAAAAAAAAATCATTTTGGTCGAAAAATGTGATTTTTTTGTAACACCCATCCATTTTTTGTCCTTACCCCGTGTAGCTGAACCCTGAACCCTAGAGATATATTCCCTGATCCAAATGGATCCATAGGTAGAATTTCAGGTTTCTCGGACAATCTGTGTGGATTTGACATTATTATTATTTAGTTATTTCTTATTGGTCTTAGAATTGTGAATTATTTTGGGTTCCGTGCATCCCTAACTTATTGAGATCTTTGTTTTTTAACGGGATTAGTCTTAGAATTGGGAATTATTTTGGGGCCCGTGCACCCCTAACTTATTGAGATCTTTTTTTTACGGGATTAGTCTTAGAATTGGGAATTGTTTTGGGGCCCGTGCCCCCCTAACTCATTGAGATTTTTTTTTAAACGGGATTAGTCTTAGAATTGATAATTATTATTTATTGGGAATTATTTTGGGTCCCGTGCCCCCCTAACTTAATGAGATCTTTTTTTTTACGGGATTAGTCTTAGAATTGAGAATTTTTCCCGGTAGCTCAGTGGTAAAGGCGGCACTCTGTGAATCCAGAGTTTCCAGAGGTCGCGGGTTCGAAACCCAGCCGGTACATGACAAGTTATCCTCCCATTTGGGATTTTTACCACATAATAATACGTCTTGGGCTTACTGATGGAATAATGGGACTTAATAGTCCTAATCGGGCAGTATAAATAAGGCGATATTATTATTATTATTATTTATTTTTTTTGGGGGGCCCGTGCCCCCCTAACTTATCGAGATCTTTTTTTTTACGGGATTAGTCTTAGAATTGGGAATTACTTTGGGTCCCGTGCCCCCCTAACTCATTGTGATCTGTTTTTTTACGGGATTAGTCTTAGAATTAGGAATTCTTTTGGGGCCTGTGCCCCCCTAACACATTGAGATCTTTTTTTTACGGGATTAGGTATAATGAAATTTGAGAAACACCGCTTGCCGAAAAATCTGGGGGGGCACGTGCCCCCCGTGCCCCCCCCTATATCCGCGCATGTACATATTGTGTTTTTTTACGAGTATATTTATTTATTTACAAATAAAAAACTTCCTCCATTCCATGACCTTCTGGTATCGACCCAAGGATACATGCAGCATTACCCTTCTGAATGGCCAGACCAATTCTTTGGGCAAGAAATTGTTTAGATCGGGGTTCACCCGTACATCTCAACAATTTCTCACCCAGTTGGTTCAGCCATTCTTTCGAGGCAACACTCCACGCACCCATGGTCTCAACCGCCAAAGGTTGAAATATATAATAATAATACTCTTTAGTGGAAGGTAACCACCAGGCGAGGTTAATGCTCAAAGCGTTTTCTACCACCTAACCCTCAGAGTCTTATTATTATGTGGTCACAAACTCAAATTAATGAGGAAAAATTCGTGCACTCGGTGGGATTCGAACCAACGGATCCCTACGCTACCTGGATTACCAGACTAGCTTGTTTTTTTTTTAAAAGCTTTATTAGGAGGACAAAGTACAATGGTAACAGTATAAAATTAAGAAAGAAAAAAAACAAACAAATGACAAAATAAATAGGTAAAAAAACAAAATAACAATAATGTCTCACCTAGAGGGCGGGGTTATTGCCTGTGGCAATCTCTTCCACCCAACCCTTGACTACCAGTGCACATCTCTTTATTAGGTACCTATTATTCGATATTAGATTACATATTGTGTTCATTTTTGTATTTCTGTTGTTGCTGTTATTTTATTACCTACTTTTACCTAAATGTAGGTAAAATATGTAGGTAATAACCTTATGATGTACGTCAAATTAAAGTCACGTTAATGTTTTGAAGGTTTCTGAGTGTGACGAATTTTTTATTGCGTATTTTTGAAAATTTGTGACTCCTATCCAACATGAGGTTAGGACTTCGTTTATTGAATAACGATTTTATGTATTAAGATAAACTACTTCCATTTTACTTCCGAAAAATTTCTAATATTAGAAATCGGAAGTATTGTGTTCGTTTTTGTAAAAAAAAAAATATTTTTTTGCTCCGATTTTTTCTCCTCAGATGATTCAGTTGGACGACATTCCCCTGACCAGGGATTCTATTTTCTACATTGCCGCTGTCACCACTCTGGCCTTTGTCATCCAGGACGGAAAAGTCCACTGGTACGAGTCCCTTGCAATGCTGGGGCTGTACTCCTTGTATATCCTAGGTATGAACCGACCTCAGTAGCTTGATCGATAAGGCGGCGGACTTGTAACCTGGAGGTCCGTGGTTCAAGTCCCGGTTTCAGCGTAGATTTTTTTTTTTTTTTAATAAATCATTTGTTTTATATTTCATATTTTTTTTTTTTTTTTTTTTTTTACAGAGGACCCATCCTAAGCCATTTTTATGTGGCTTCTAAGATGAGTGTTCTAAGATTTGACAAAGCTAGTTTGAGTAGTTGTGATATCATGAAAGTGATTAACACAAATATGATAACTTGTATTCTAGGTATGAGCTGCAGCAATTTTCTTTTGTAATTTTCACATAGTACGCTTTGCAATTCGAGACAAAATTTTGCTGAACTAAATATTGTACTGTGACAATACAATACTTACCTATACATAATAGAGTTAAGATAAAGATTTATATAATATTCCTATAATAAAATAAAGTGTAAATAAATAAAAAAACAAGGAGTTACAAATGTTACTATCCTTTCTCTCAACAATCAACATGCAGATCCCAGGTTCGAATCTTGCCATGTAACCTGAAATCTTACAGTCAAATGTTTCAATATAACAGACTCTTTCTCTCCCTTCTTTTTATTTTTTTTTTTTCAGTGATGAAATACAATACTAAAATTATTACAATCACTGAAGACTATCGACGAAAGCGGGTCTATGAGTTCATTTCATCGGATAATGGAATAATGTCTCCTCTTCTGAGCCGAAAAAGTAAGTGCCCAGACTATACATACGTATTACAAACGTTTTTTTTTAACAAAAAAAAATCTTAACCTTAACTGAACGATGAAATTTTAATCAATCACGGCAACTCAAACAAAACATTCAAAGGCATTTGGCATCAAATGATATTCAAAGGTATCAGAACATTTGGCAAAAGATTCAAAGCAATTTTTTATTATTGGGAATAAATTGTAGAGAGGACCTTTTTTATTTTATTTCGAGACAACTAATCAACAAATAATTTGTCCTGAAAATATGTAAACTGGAGATCTGAAATTTAAGTAGGTAATTTTCAGATTCGTATTTTTTTATTAAATTAAATTTAAATTTAATCAATAATTCCGTTTCACCATCCTTTCCAGACAATAGTCCTCACGTTCTAGAAAGCGGAACCCTGCCAAGCTACGACTTTTATCCAGAAATTCCATCCGAAAAAACCTCTAGTAAGTTATAATTGGTACAACTTTCTCTGTATTTGTATGAGTTATGCTCGAATTTCATTGCAGAAACTGAATAAAATTGATTTTTTACCGAAAATCGAACCCAAAACATTATATTTATTTCTTTCTCTCTCTTTCTTCTATCTCATCTGTATTTTTTATTAAACATTTTGGATCAAGTTTTATTTACAAATAACATAGAATATATACATACATAGAAATTAAAATTAACACAACAAAACTTGATCAAGGGCGGTGCTAATGCCAACGGCATTTTTTCTTTTCCCCTCTCTATTTCTTATTCTCAACGCAAAATTTTGCTTATCTCAATATCTATTTCTTTATTCACCCTCTCTACACAGGTTGTTGGGACACATTCGAGACAATCCTGACATTTCCTGCCAAGTTCGTGCTCAAGCTGACAATACCGTCCTGCCAATCTCAGGGTAGCGTCCTGCTGATTCTGAACTTCTCCATGTGTGCTGTATGGATGGCTGTCCTCACCTACATCATCACTTGGATGATCACAATCCTAGGTAAATGAACAAAAATGATATACTCGTATTTGAGGCGCAATTGTGATGACACAATTACTGAAATACGTCCTACTAAATATTTATGTACTTTGTACTTGAACCAATTTTTATTACCTTCTACATTTGTATGTGATACCTACTGTGTAAAAAGCAGCGGAGCGTATGAAATATCTCACATGACAAGGTTTTTCAGAGCCGAGAAAAGCATTATTGCACATTGCATAATCATATAGTTTTCAGGCGTTCATAAAAAAATATTTTCTCTGCAGGTATGGAGTTAAATGTCCCTCACTCCGTCATGGGCATAACATTCATTGCGGCTGGGCTGAGTATTCCTGAGACGGTTTCCAGTGTTATTGTGGCCAAACAAGGTAAATAGAATAGACATACAACAACAAAAAATCAAAGTAAGTCAACAATTACTCAAACTTGCCTTACTTAAATTTTACCATGCCTGGTACTCGAACTACCGACCTCCAAGTTACGTTTCTGAGGTTGGTTCTTTTTGTAAAAATCATAATCTTGTATAAATAATAATATCACCTTATATTTTATGCTGTCCGGCCCTACCCAGGCTGGGTGAGGTTAAAGTGGGAAGCTGGTACGATTCCCAGCGAATGTAAGGTAAAACCCCCGTCCTAATCCAGGAGGGTGAATCAAATAGAATCGTTGGTGTTAGGAAGGGCATCCAGCCGTAAAAATGTGCCAAAAACAACCAACCTCAACCATGAGGTTGAACAACGTCGACCCTGCTTAAACGGGATAAGACAGAGTAAGAGAAGATTTCATGCCTTCCAAATAGGGCTAAAAAGTTTCGTTACTCCAGCAGTAAGCCCATGACGTATTATTATGTGGTCAAACTCCCAAATAGGAGGATAACTCGTCATATCCCGGCTGCATTTCAAACCCGCGACCTCTGGATTACCAGACCGACGCGACGACGATGCCTTGTCCAAATGACCACTAAGCTATTCCACTTTTCCCTCAGGCCTGGGTTCGATGGCCCTGGGCAGTACCCTCGGATCCAGCATATTCGGGATTCTAGTCTGCATGGGTCTGCCCTGGCTCCTAGACTCGGCCCTGATTCGGCCAGACCACTACACCCTCATCAGTTCCTCAGGGCTGGACCACTCTCTGTATGCCCTGGTCATCTGTATCCTCATCATGTACCTGCTCTTCTGCTGCAACGACTTCAAACTGGACATGAAAGTGAGTGTGTATTTTACGAATATCTTATTACTGAACGTGAGATCAGGACACAATTTCTTTGTATACTTTAGATTTCAAACTGTCAAATGGTTATGAAACAGAATTTGAAGAAAAAATGGAAGAAAGTGTGCGGCAGTTTACTTGACAAAATAATGACTTCAAAAATCAATTCGCAAAGACTCTTTATGGAACAGAATTTGAATCATGAAGTGTGAACTCGTCATGTATTAAGAGTGTAAAGTGCTTTATGTAACAGGCCTTAGCGTATGTCCTTTTTGATATACCCAATACCCAATTACCCATGCTAGAACCAAGCTCATGGTCACGTGATGAATTTCCACCAATCATAGAGCTCCAAAGTGAACACTTGACGTTATCTACACATAAGCTTGGACCTAGCGGGGGATCCCATCACGGCCATTAGTGGTGAAATATTAGCTTGCCATGCGGAAGGTCCTAGGTTCGAACACCAGAGCCGTCAAAAAAAATATTCCAAATTTGGTTACAGTCGTTTGTAAGGGATTCTTTCCGGTGACTCGTGTTCTCATAACAACTAAATGGAAAGCAATCCTTTAGTCCTGAGCCGCATTCCAAGAAATACTCTCACTCTCAAAATTCCAAATCTCACCTTTAACCGTCAAATTTCGTTCAAATATAAATGAATGTGTACCAAATTAATCAGATGCACTAGTAGTCAAGTGGTTAAGGCGCTAGTCTGGTAACCCAGGTAGCGTTGGTTCGAATCTCACCCAGTACATGAATTTTTCCTCATTAATTTGAGTTTGTGACCACATAATAATAAGACTCTGAGGGTTAGGTGGTAGAAAATGCTTTGAGCATTAACCCGCAATCAGATTTCTCTCACGGTTGTGAGAGAAATCTCTCACAACCGTGTACGTTACCGTGTACTGGATACGTTACAAAACCGAACCGTACTGATCCCGGGTTAACCTCGCGTGTTGGTTACCTTCCACTAGAGAGTATTACTTATTATTGAACTACAACATTCTAATACGAAGGCAGAAATAATGCTTGTATTTCTATGTATTTTTGTTTCAGATTGGACTGGTGTGTCTCTTCATGTACGCAATGTTCATTGGACTCTTCATATACACAGAAGTGACTCTCTGATGTACACCAAAAATTATAGAGATTCGAACCCGTATTCTTTTAAAAGTGTGAAAATAAAGATGAATTTTATTGGTTTAGTCACTTAACTTTTGTGTAAAGAAGAAGACAAGCGTTCTTCTACGTATTTTATGAACTGAAAGTACCTACTGGGTGACGTTAATGTGGATACCTAGTTTGTGAATTTGCTAGCGAACGTTTGTGATTTTTCTCTTTCTGACTTGGAGGGAATGTTTTGTAATAATACATCTCTATATAAATAAAACTCAAATCTGTGCGTGTCTGGCTATGTACTCTTAGGGGTTTTCTGTTTTCATGAGAGTGGACCCCCCCTAAACCACCGTCAAACTACCAAGAACCTTATCAAAATTAAAATATCTATAACCATTTTCAAGATATGTGAATTTTCTGGTCCAATAATGATTCGAATAGGATGCCAGCCACGGATAATAAACTGAATTCCAACAAAGTGCCGGGAATTAGCTAGTACCTAATAATAAAAAAAAATAGTATTCAAGTGAATTCTGAGAAAGGATTTTTAAAAATTCCAAATAGTGCGCTAGCCACGAGCAAAAACCTCAAAAGTGACAAAGTACCGGGTTTAAGCTAGCTGCTAGAGTAACTAAATACGACAGGAAAACAAAACGAGCTACTTTCGATGTCAACAAGAGGCCACGTATTTTGGTTGATGCTGGTTTGTGTTCATTTTTTTTTTTTTTTTAAACCTAGTACGGGGCTTTTGCAGATAGGTATGTATCAAGCTCGCCGGTAGCCGAGCGCTCGGTAAGTAGCACGCGTCAGTTTATCTGTATTTTGTTTTATTGTTTTCACCCACTTCCCGCTAACGTTTAGCAATTTTTATTTCATTTTCGTAATTGGACGCGAAAAGTGTTTCATTACGTAAAATCGAAAGAGACCGATTTCCTAGCCCTTCAAAGGAAAAATCCCACATGGACTCAAAATAAAAATTTCCCCGTTATTCTAAAAAAAGTCCCACGTTCTGATCCCTGCATGTTAACGTAATCTGAGAATTTACAGTGTTGCCGACTCTTTAAATTAGAGGTGCTCAGGCTGTTCAGGCTAGAGGTTTTTTCTTCCGTAATCCGTATTTGAGTTTAATAATTATGCACCAACTCATTATTCAGCTGCAGCGTCATTAATATTCTGGTTGTTTATGAGTGAAATTCCAAGTTGTTTAAATTATTTTTCTTTCTTATTTAAGTTTTATTAGCTCATTGATATCTTTCAAATTAACATTGATGTTATTAGAATTGTTGGGTGGAAGAGTTATATCATTGATTTTTTTGCCTTTCATTGATTGAACAAAACTTGAGGGCAAAATTGTCGGAAATGATAGACGGATTGGATTCACAATATTGAGAAAGTTCTCATTTTTTTAAAAATATAAAAAAATGCACTAAGCAAAATCCAGCTTTATTTGAGGATAGAAAAACCATCTATTACATCTAATTCTATTACATTTAATTAGTATTTGATAGAGCAATAAAAATTACAAATGCAAATAATCTATTGTAGGTTATTAACCCGGGATAAGTACGGTTCGGTTTTGTAACGTATCCAGTACACGGTAACGTATACGGTTGTGAGAGAAATCTCTCACAACTGCAACTGTACTAATTGCGGGTTAAATTTAATGCAGAATGATACCAACAATGGTAAGATTCAGAGGTTTTATTATTTGCTGATAAGATATATTGAAAGACACTTGACAACACTGTAATTGCATATCAACAGATCCATCCAATGCATATCAAAATTTCTCAAAAAAAATGTTTTTTCTTCACTTTCTGCACTTAAGTAATTGTTAATTTGTATAATTATTGATGTAGTTAATTAATTACTATTCACTGTCCGGAAATAATCCTGTAGTTACTCCAGTGTTTCTGTCTGTTGTAAAATTTGTCACCGCTTGCCAGTATGGACGATATCAACACAACAAAGGTAAGAAAAGATCCATTGTTAACAGTCCTCACAGGATCTTCATTAATCAGTTGTTACTGCCTAGTCTCTTCAGCTGATAAGCCTGTAAATCAGGATCAACAGATAAGAAATCAATTTCTCGACCAAAGTCAGGATCCTATTACACCATTTCTGGAAACATTTTATGTCTAAATTGCATCTTTTGTCAATCTAGCCATAATATATCTAAATTCAAAAGGCAGTTCTGGGCATGTCCAAAGGTTTTCTGCTTTGAAATTCAAGGCTAAGCAAAAGTCTGTGTGAAAGTTAGTAGCTTTTACTCTCTTGTGCTGTGAGGTTGTGAAAGTATTGTGACAAGTGACATAGAAATTTTCTCTTCATATTTCATTCTGAGATTAATCAGTAATACATAATTAATTGGCAGGGTCAGAAAATTATGTTAGGTATCTAGATATTAAAATGTAACCAATTTTTTCATAATTAGAACTCATCAATGTGAATTAGGTTTAATGAACTTCAGGTTAAATGGACTTTAAATATAGCCTAAGAAATTACATGGTTTGTAAACTAGTGTGGAAACAATTTCAATACACTGTTACATAACTATATAACTATTTTAAGATATTTACCCAAAGGACCTACCTAGATCTGTTTTTGTTCACCTGGTTACATCTATGGAAATTCCTGAAAATGGCCACAGTTCAATCAGAAAGATAAAAATAAAATTATGGATTTGTTTGTTTTGTGTTAAGCATAAAGATTAGCTTTACACTCAAAGAAAAAAAGTTATTGTTTTATATTTTTCAAAGTGACATACAGTTTATTTTTGGATTTGTAAGAATGAAAATCCTCTAACCTTTTTCCCTGTTTTTAGTTATAAATTTCATTCTATTTCTATTGAGACAATTACTCAATTAGGTAATAATGGCATCAGATTTAAAACTAATGATTTCTCCTGTTTTCAAGTAATTACACTCAATCCTCACTGTAAAATAATTTGAAATGAAATTATCAGTACTTGAACTACCAACCTCCACTTTACAAATCCACTGCTTTATTGATCAAGCTATTAAGGTTGGTCTCTATGGTTAATGTTATCCTAGGTACCCATTAACTTGGAAAACACGTATTGTTTTTGGTCTGCCCAAGATCTTCTGCCTGCTATGTTTGATGTATTGGTCAGGTGGCAACTCCATTACATGGCTGTACCAGTGTAGTTTGGATCTTTCTATGAATATTCTATATTTCTAATAATAATAATACTCCATAGTGGAAGGAAACCACCAGGCAAGGTTAATGCTCGCCTGGTGGTTTCCTTCCACTATGGAGCATTTTCTACCACCTAACCCTCAGAGTCTTATTATTATGTGGTCACAAACTCAAATTAATCAGGAAAAATTCGTGCACTGGGTGGGATTTGAACCAACGGATCCCTACGCTACCTGGATTACCAGACTAGCGTGTTAACCACTTGACTACCAGTGCACTTGATACCAGTTCAAACCAATATTAGGATCTTTCTATGAATGAATATTGTATATAATTTGAGAAAAATTTCAAACCAATATACCTATTATTATTATTATTATTTTAATGCTGGCCACTATTTTTCACCATAGCATTGTCACAGTTTTTTTTTAATAAGAAAATCTCTACATTTGTCTTGAATGACCTTTGATTTTAAAGAGATGTGAGCCAAAAAGTGAAATCTTCTCCCTCACTGCTTGCTGACCATTTTCATATCATTAATACTTGAGGAAATTTTGTACTGTAGTTTCTCTTTGTATCTTCATGGTCAAAAAGAAAGTTTCTTTTTAATTTAGGGGTTTATCAACCCTTTCAATTGTCTAGGTCATGGGTTCCCAAGCAATGGGTTTGCAAACCCAAAAGTGGGTTGCAAGCTCCAATAGGATTATCAAAAGGAAACACCCATTAATTATATCTTTGATCTGAGAGAAGAAATGGAGTTATTTCCAGATCAGCAAAAGAAATCCAAATTTTCAGCCAGGTTAAAAATAAAATGAATGGTTGACAAAAGTAGTTTATTTAGTTATCTATATTTGAGGAACTGAACAAGGATTTCCTAAATATGTTTGTGGAAAAACTCACAATCTGGAGTAGGAAAATAGTAAAACATAATGTACAAATGTTTCATAAACTCAGTAGAAGACTAGAAACCATTTTTTTTTTTTTTTAATGAAGATTTCAAAACTTTGATTGTTGACCACTTGAATCATTTGAAATTGGAGATCACTACATACTTCTGTGATTTGAACAATGTTCAACTCACACCAGTTCGGAATCCATTCTCTGCTAATTTGGATGTTTCTGACAGATTTTTTTGCCAAGAAAAGTTCTGTGATAAATCTGTAATTGAGTTTTGGTGCAAAATTAGGATAAGAGAAACTTACCCCACTATGGCAAATATGGCTTTGAGATTATTGATACCAAAGAAGTATTTTTTTGTCAAAATTCAGAAATAGAGTCTAAGAAGACCAAGTTTGAAGTTTAATTTCAAGATTGACCCATGGGTCATGAAATGACAGGTCATAATCAGTCAATCTTCTTAGGAAGCATAAATAGGTACCTAACTTGTACATCATACTGGTATGTTATGTACAGAAACATCTAATCAGGTACTTCAGAGGTGATAATACTCTAGCTGTTCATTTATTGTTTTATCTCAATTATACTGCAATGGATTTAACCCTATTTGATAAACTCTTGACAAGAAATGTGTTTATGAAATAAAATGAAAATGCTCATTAAGTGATTAAATAATTATTTTCACTCAGTCTTAAAATAATCATAAGTTCATTTCAGTTTCTATTTTCAAATATTAGTTTGTTACTAGATAATCATGTGAATTAGAACTTATTCTAGGAGGTATTTTACTAATTTTTTTGTTAAATTAAATATCAAATAAAAATTCTATTCAATTTCAATTATAGTTTTTGCTGTAGTTTTTTGGCTATTTATAATATTTAACAGCTTTTTTTTTTTTGCATAATCATCAGTTTCATTTCTATAACTAATTCTTCAATAGACCTTAACAAGTTCGCAAGTGTACATAACAATTTTTGTTGATACCATTGTTCATTTTAATGAAAGAAAATTAATACACAAAAAAAAAAATGGATGGGAAAAAATTATCTCCTTTCCCAAATAAAATAAGATAAAACTATATTTACATAACAACATAAAATTAAATTGATAATAATAATTTTGGACTGGGGAGGAAAAATAACCTATTTCCTAAAATAAAATGAGATAAAAATACAGTGAAATCAAAATTGACGGGTGAAAATCATCTCCCTCCCACAATGAATGCCGAGGACCTCATGTCTCCCCTGTTCCACATGCCCCCCTCCTCCGCCTGCTTCTACCGAGTCTCCTCTGGTTTAGCCACATCCCCCTCCGTGTATGATAAGCTCAAATCTTGGCTCAGCCAGAAAGATGAGGAACTAGGCACTCCCACTCAGGAAGGAAATGGAAACCCTATTTTTAAATCGGTAAAGATTAGAGATGTTTTTACCATTTAATTTCTCATTCATATTATTTTTGTTCTATTCTATTTTTTTCTATTTTATCAATGAGTGTTAAATTAACATGCTGATTAGCTGATTACTGATTATACAGAGTATAGCTACTATTGCACTAATTAAACAAATAGGCAATATACATTTCCATGAATTTGTTACATTTCCAAATTATGTTACTATGGTTATATTGTAGATTGTACCTAATAAAATGTACTAGGTTATACACTTACTTCATACTGCCAGAATTTGACTTGTGAGTCCTGACAGTTGACACACAGAGTGTTTTTACTGTTGTTGAATTTTAAAGTAAATAATCATGTCCAATTTACGTTAGAGATAATCCATGGATTTGCAGGAATTGAACCTGACCTTGAGCTTATCAGTCCAGGTGTCAAGTAGAAAACCTACTTATACCACTACACAACCATAAAATAAATTAGTACCATAAAAAATGAAGAAGAAAAAATAGTAAAATTATACCTACAATGTGTGTTCATGTAACCCTAGGAAGAAACATAAGTGTTGGATGGAAGAGACTGCCATGGCCCTAGGCAATGAAGGCCCGCCCTTTACTGACCTCAGTAACTCGATTGATAAAGTGATGGATTCGTAATCTTGAGGTCGGTGGTTCAAGTCCCTAGAATGGCACTATATACAATATATACATATATATTACAGTTCATTTAAAATACAAACGATGGTGCCTAACTTTTGTCAGGTTGCTATAACATAGCATAATCATCAATACGACCGTACATTTTTTTTACAAAGTACTATTCTGCAAAGTGAATAGTACTAAGTACAGGAATCTACTGATTCCATCTTGAACAACTTTAAATATATTATTATAGAAAGCTTTATTAGGTAGAACAAAAAATATATGCAGTAGAATACAATGGAATATAAAGAAAAACAAAAGGATTAAGCAAATATACAAGAAAGAAAAAAAAAGAGAATGAAGTTTATGTCCTACCTAAAGGGCGGTGTTATTGCCTGTGGCAATCTCTTCCACCTTTCCTATATTGTTCCAGTTGTTCTTCACCTTGATCTTAGCCTGAGTCTTAGGTACAATAGCGATGAATTACAGGTATATGAATTACAGGGTTGACTCGTCTGTCTGTCGCTCTTTGGCGGATTGGACGGCCCTGGCTACAGGGTTAGCGACATCGAAAAAAATGTGAGAGGCTCCTCTCTTTTTATTAATTAATTTATAGTTACAAAAAAATCTGGTGTAAACATCACACGACTTTCCTTATCTCCCAAAAAGGAGTCGAATTCCGCCACTGGTGACTGAACGGTAACAGATAACTAAAAATCAATGCCAAATTCATGATCAGCACTTCAAAATCATTTAATTTGATATGTCACAACCCCCATCTAGGATGAATAATAAAAAAGTTAGTCCAATTGGGTCCCCCTACAATACCGGTAAATTGGGGCCGGTTTCCAAAAAGTTAAAGATATCAAAAAAATGATCAGAGTGAACCCCTATTATTTTTTTAATCTGAGAAAATGTTGTTCTCTAACTTTTTTTGTATCTTTAACCAATTCAAAGAAGCGGTGCTTGCGGCCAATATTTGCGGCCCTGCGGCCGCAGAATGCGGCCGATTTCAACCAAAAGTTTCATGGTTCGTCTGGTGTATAAAATGAATTACCATACCAAATTTCAAGTCTCTAGCTCTTACCGTTCTTGAGATATCCTGTTCACACACACACACACACACACACACACAGACACACACACAGACAGACGCACGGACCAATGGCTGAAAACCACTTTTTTGGTATCCTGAGGCTATGATTCGTCCAGAAATGTGAAAAGCTGGGTAGGTCAAATTTTCGACGAATACAATACTTTCCTTATTATAGGATAAGGAAAGTAAAAAAGTTGCAGAGTTAGCGACATCGAAAAAAAAATATGAGAGTTCATCTCTCTTTTTCATTAATTAATCTCTAGTTACAAAAAAAAAAAAACAAAACAAAAAAAAAGTTGCAAATATAGCCATCAGTTTATTTTCGTTATTTTCTATGACAGCTCTTTATATTACACTAGCTGAAACCCGGCACTTTGTCCCAGTCAAGTTTTTTACTTGTGCCTGGCGTCTTATTAGGATTTTTTTAATTTTTAGTATGCACCTAAGTGCCAAAAGAGCGCACGAATAGCTCAATAGTTAAGCACTCGCTGCCATGCGGAAGGTCCCGGGTTCGAACCCCCCGCGCCTACAAAAATTTGTATTCAAAATTTGGTTACAGTTGTTTGTAAGGGATACCTTCCGGTGCGCTCGTGTTGACCGAGCACCTAAATGGGAAGTACTGTGTCACTTCTCGCCCATCAGAGGAGAGGCATACTACGGGATGGGCAAGCTACAACACAGACCACAAGCGTCTATAGTAGCTCCTGTTTCATAGCTACGAAATAAAAAAGACTCTGAAACACTCTTTTTTTAAGAAATAAGAGATCCTGTATCTTTGGAGTCATCAGGTTCAGCCGTTACGGAGCTGCGTTGAGTACAAGACCATTCGGGAAATGAAATCACTTCTTTCGTCAGAGCTTGAACCACCCTGTATACATGAGAGATGCACATTTGCACAAGTTGCAATTTCCGATTGGAAGGTGAAAATTAAGAACAACAATGTAATTTGCAAATTAAGCGGAAAGTATTCAGAACTCAAGGCTGTTTTATTATTAAATACCCATTATCGTTTTATTTTATCAGAGGTGAATACCATTATATAAAATACTTTATATCCATAATGCGGAAAAAGACTATCTATGTAAAAGAAAAATAAGAATTTTCCTTATTAATATCATCATACAATGTGATAGAATTACCTTGTTTATACTACCCGGTTAGGACTAGAAAGTTCCATTATCCCAGCAGTTTAAACAAAATCTTCTATATTTATAAGGATTTTAATAATATGATTTATTTATGACTAGCCATCCATTTCGAGAAAAGAAAACTATTTTATGAAATATCTTTTTTAATTTTATTTTTGCTGTAGGTACCTAGATCAGATTCAAAATTTCGTTCCGTGAACGCATAGAACAAAATTCTCTGTTTGTAAAAAAGTAAAAACTTAATAAATTTGAGTTCTTTGTGTTATCATATCACAATTTTAGTGGACGGTTCACGCTTCTCTCATAATTCAGAAATCGTGGGTTCGAAACCTATCTTTAAAGAGGTTATTTTCCTTCATAAAGAGGTAAATTTGACCTGAATTTGTTCTCTTATGTCCAGTATTCTCTTAAAAAGAGGTTATAAAAAGGTTATTTTCTTCATAAAGAGGTAAATTTGACCTGAATTTGTTCTCTTATATCCAGGTTTCTCTTTTAAAGAGGTTATTTTTCTTCATAAAAAGGTATAATTGACTTGAATTTGTTTTCTTATATCCAGGTTTCTCTTTTAAAGAGGTTATTTTCCTTCACAGAGAGATAAATTTGACCTGAATTTGTTCTCTTATATCCAGGTTTCTCTTAAAGAGGTTATTTTCCTTCATAAAAATATAAATTTTACTTGAATTTGTTCTCTTACATCCAGGTTCCTCTTATATCCAAGTTGGACTGTTATTCATAAATATGAACATTTTAAAATATCTGTACAGTGTTCAGTATGTACACGTGTACACCGCAATGTACACGTGTCTCGAGGCAAGTGCTTAATCATTTCCTATTTCCTATGGAAATATTCAATTTTTAGAATACTTTATCAGTTGTTTACTAGATTGGTAAAAAAAGCACAGGCTTTTTATATCAATAATAGTTACTAGATCATAAATAATATGTTAGTTATTCCAACTGACTAGATGTCTTTGACGAGACGTAGGGGTTTTCCTTAGTCCTGATTCACCATTCAATAAAGTGACTTCTCTCTTAGAAACTTGTGAAACCAAAGTTGTTATTCTTGCAAGGCCTGAAATATAAAACAGGCTTGGATTTTAATCAAAGCGAGACACGTCCTCTAGAAGGATTTTGAACCAATCACAGCGCACAAAATTCCAACTAGTGGGAGTGTCAGGCTTAGAAAAATATAAAAGCCTGTTTCATAATTCGGTCCTAAGTCCTAGAAAAAAAAATTTAAAAAAAACTACATTGAAATGCCTTTGCACCCTTTGCGTTGTGTTGGGTAAGGAATCTATAACTTCCCGACGGCGCAAATTTTCTATTAAAAAAAAAAAAAAAAACGCTGTCAACACTCAAACCCACAACCCCCGGTTCAATAGCCAGGCCTTTTTATCTCTTAACCGCCGAAGTCCGTTCAGTTCGTGTAAAATATTTTCTTTTGATCTATCCGCCTATTTTTGGACCGACTGAATCTGTTACGGACTGCGTCATCTTAATCAATTCGCGTGAAGATAAGCGCAGTGCTCATTACATAATTATAATCGGCGTACTATCTAAAAGACAATAATATATGCATATAGATTCCAGACAGACATAAAAATACATGCATATACAGTTACAGACAAACAAACAATTTGAATAATTTCTTTTTAATCAGACTCTGTACGTTTATTTTGTAAATTGTCTTCATGTTTTTGACTTGATAAAAAATACAAATTTCGTGCCTCGTTAACCATGCGGCTAATAATCACCAAGGTTGAAGAAGACTATTGAGACTTCTTATCTATCTGTTTATTCATTTAATTTTTTTTTTTTTAACTTATCTTGTTTTGATGGGCTAATCACCTACACTATACTAAACTCAATATGTACAATTGTACATTTGTATATTGTTGTTGTATTATATAATATTAATTCTTTCGAGTTAGCGAGGTTCTACTGTATTAAATATCCAGTTTTGACTGTACTAAGTTATGACTGAGTTCTTGTTGTGTGTCCCTCAGGTGGAAAATGTCCGCATGCTGAATCGAGCGGATGTGAGGAAACCCTCCATTGGAACGCTGCACCTCACCACCACGGCACTGATCTTCCAGGACACTGACTGCAAGAAGGAGACTTGGGTGAGTATTAAATAAATAAAAATCCGCCGTAAGAAGACTGTTTTTTTGTTGATGAAAAGGGAATTTTCGAGTATAGAGAAGATACGAGTCTGGCTGGGGGACTATAAACAGAGGGTAGACCAGCATTGACTTGGTTCTGGGGGCCCTTGTCAATTAGAGCGCGCGATTAGCTCAGTGGTTAAGCACTCGCTTGCCATGCGGAAGGTCCCGGGTTCGATCCCCCGTGCCGACAAAAATTTGTATTCTTAATTTGGTTACAATTGTTTGTAAGGGATACCTTCCGGTGCGCTCGTGTTGACCCAGCACCCAATTGGGAAGTATTGTGTCACTTCTCGCCCATCAGAGGGGTGGCATACTACGGGATGGGCAGGCTACAACACAGACCACAAGCGTCTACAGTAGCTCCTGTTTCATGGCTACGAAATAAAAAAGGCTGTGAAACACTCATCTTTTTTAAAAAAAAAAAAAAAAAATTATAAGCCTCCTTGTAAAGACAGTGGTAGAAGTGCTGAGTCATTCCTCCACTGTCTGGCTACCATCGTTCATGATGACGCTACCCTATGATGATATGATGACAGAAGATAGTAAGAATACTCTTTTGTTTAAGGTAACCACCAGGCGAGGTTAATGCTCAATGCGTTTTCTACCACCTAACCCTCAGAGTCTTAGTATTATGTGGTCACAAACGCAAATGAGTGAGGAAAAATTCATGTAGGTACTGAGTGTAATTCGAACCAACGGATCCCTACGCTACCTGTGGATCACCAGACTAGCGCGTTAACCACTTGACTACCAGTGCACTAGACATATTCCACCAGAAGATATATTCTACTCGTAATTTTACCCCCCCCCCCCTTTTTTTTGTACCATTTTCCTATTCCATCCCATATAGAAAGCTACATTCATTTTCGAAAGCAGTACACAACCCGCTGCTGCGCTTCCCATTCATAAAGACTATCTCGCACGACAGTCTGGCACCGCGTTAGCCCCATAAATAGAAGCGAGAGAGAACAGAAATCCAGACGAAAGGAAAGCCATAAGCCACGGCGGAAAAGTTGAAAAGTTATGAAAATGTGACCTACATAATATGAGAATGGCAAAATCTATTTTTTTTTTAAATTGACTTTTTCTATCGGAATTTTCTATTACAGACTATTCCAATTTCTATTCCACTTCCAGAGTCCACATTTTATTCTATTTCAGATTCTTCTGATACTCATCGCCCTGGTGTGTCATAATCCAATCCTACCTATTCCATACTGTGCTAATTGCTATTGAACAATATTTTAACTTCTATAATTTCTATTCCAAACTATTCACCTGTAACCTGAAATTTAAAAACATTGTTTTTCCTCGTTGTCCACATCGTGTACGTGTACATCATGAACATGATTGGTAAATTTTGGTTTAATTTAATACGGCGTTTTAGGGATTTTAGGGATTTTTTCCGTCATGTGCCTGTCAGGTTCACCGCTCCCCGATTTTGAGAATCTCAGACGGCGCCCTACGCAGGGTTAATGAAAGTACTACTTTAGTTATGTATAGGTATTTAAGTACCTTCCTGCTTATGTATTGTCATTTAGAATTCTAACCGACCTCAGTAGCTTGATCGATAAGACGGCGGAATTGTAACCTGGAGGTCGGTGGTTCAAGTCCCGGTTTCAGCAAAAATTTAGTAAAGCGAGTTTAAGTAGTTGTGACATTACGAAAGTGATGAACACAACTTTTATTAAGAAAGAATTGGGTGGAAGAGATTGCCACAGGCAATAACTCCGCCCTTTAGGTAGGACATTATTGTTATTTTCTTTTTTTCTTATTTATTTTGTCATTTCTTTGTTTTTTTAATTTTATACTGTTACTATTGTACTCTGTCCTCCTAATAAAGCATAAAAAAAACAAATATGATGAATAATTTCTATTCCACTTCCAGATTCTACTGATGCACATCGCCAGCATAGAGAAGGGCCCTCTCTCCACCACCGGGTCTCCCCTCATAATCCGATGCAAGACTTTCCTCTCGGTAACCTTCGTGATACCTCGGGAACGGGAATGCTACGATATCTACGTGACCCTACAGAAGCTGTCACGTCCCGGTAAGTAAGGGTGGTTGGGTGGAAGAGATTGCTGCGAAATTAATAGAACGAGCCCACTTTCCCCTAGCTGTAGCCAAGTTGGTTACAACAACAACACACACCATTTTTTACTTTCTATTTTTTACTTTTTGGGTGGACCAAAAAAACGTTTACACCCGTTAATGGTAGATTACTGACGACATTTCCAGGCCGGATCTGCAATCCGTTTTTTCGGATTCGCCTTCGTAACTGCACAAAGTGATTTTTTGCAACTTTCCGAAAAAGTCCGACTTTGGTTTATTCTTCAGGTCAGTATTTTTTTCCTGTTTAAGATGAGTTGGTTCTGAACATTTCTGCAGAAAGCCAACAAAATTTCGATGTTTCTAGTTACACTACTTTGTTCTTCACGATTTGGTTTGTCATATTTTTTTACACCTGAACAGAAAAAAACACCTAAAAAAACTTTTTTACACTTTGAAACACTTTTTTATCACGTGATCTTCTGGGAAAAATTATTAGATGATTGCCAAAAACTCTTCAAAAATCCTAAGAGTTTTCTAGCTGTAGACTGTGTAAGGGCGTCTTGTATTGTTTACAAAAATTGTTTACATTGCTTTTTTTGAATACCGCGGTCTCACATGCCTTCATCAGCCAGTTTAGGAAAATTCAAATGATAAATTTCGTGCCTCTCAGATTTTCAGTGGTGTTAGCTAGATGTGGTAGTGCTGAGAGTGTTAGTCGCATGACCGAGGTTCAATTCTCGACGGTCAATATTATTTTAATTACCAAAAAAATCTGATGGAATATTTTATTCATACCTGTATCTGACCTGTTGTAACACCAACAACTTATGGTTTTTTTTGGGGGTAATACCATCTGTAAATTGAGTTATATCAGATACTATTGGTATCACAATACACATAATGTAAGGATGGTTTTTCTTATGCTTCCCTACGAGAGAAAAAGCGAATTTTCCAAACGAAAATAGAGTTTATGAAATAAATCCAGGTAAATATGTAGGTAGGTTCTTCTATCATAAACAATACTAATTAAATAACAAATATTTACCGATTGCCAACTCTTAATAGAAGTTTTGAAAAAAACAAGATAATATTTTGTAGAATTAATAAACTTTTGCAGTCTTTATTATGTTTTATACTATTTTGATATAAACAAAAAGGTTCAATGAGAAACGATTAGACGCGCACGATTAGCTCAGTGGTAAGCTAGTCCACCCGGTCCGAACGCCAGAGTCAGCAAAAAATTCATGACTTCAAAATAAAAAAGACTGTTGCCATTTTTTACTTAGCCATAGTACCTACACACTATGGATTCTTCTCACACATTTTTTTTAAACCAATGGTGACTTTAGTACCTTAGTTCTAACTCAGAACTGTCCCTCTAACTTCTTGCCTTTCTCTCTCTCTCTCTTTGCCTCTCTCTCTCTCTCTCTCTCTCTCTCTCTCTCCCTCTCTCCCTCCCTTCTCAATTCCCTTAGAGGAACTGTTGGAAGTGGCGTCCACCTTCCTGGATGCAAAGGTTGAACCTCTTCATCATGTTCCGTCGAATGTTGCAGAAGATTCCAGGTTTTTCTGTCAGATCATCGAATGCCAACAGGATTCTTGCTACCAGATTTCGTAAACTATGTTTTTCACGTGATCCCAAATGTTCCTGTTGGCAACTCCATATGCTAAATGCGTATCTGCCATTTCAGCATCCGAATTATAATAATGTAACTTGTACTAAAAAAACTCAAGAAGTTTAAAGATAATATTTCATAGAATGCAGAAAAATATGCTTGAAAACTATCATCGAGAAACAAACAATCATTCATTTGACTGGCCTTTAATTAATTCCAAGGAAAATGATTATCAGACATAAATAGCTAATTACTCTTTGAGTACAAGACGACCCTACACGGTCTACACTTTTAAGATTTTGAACATCATTTTTTGAGACTTACCTGGTTTGTTTACCCAGAAGATCACGTGATAAAAAATCGTGAAATTATTTTTTAGCATCCTTTGGTTGGCCGCCAACTTTTATCAAACTTGCCCATGTCTGTGCCAAAATTTGCTCGGGCAAATCTTGAGTGTTTCAAAGTGTAAAAAAATTACATGAGAATTTTTTTTCTATTCAGGTGTCAAAAAAGATGCCAAACCAAACCGTAAAAAACAAAGTAGTGTAGCTAGAAACATCGAAATTTTGTTGGCTTTCTGCAGAAATGTTCAGAATCAACTCATCTTAAACAGGAAAAAAGTTCTGACCTGAAGAATAAGCCAAAGTCGGACTTTTTCAGAATGTTGCAAAAAATCACTTTGTGCAGTTATAAAGGCGAATCCGAAAAAACGGATTGCAGATCCGTCCTAGAAATGTCGTCAGTAATCTACCATTAACGGGTGTAAACGTTTTTTTGGTCCACCCTGTAGAAAGTATTGTAATCGGTCACTTTTTTACAAATTGAGCTTTTTGTCGGCTTGGGGAATCGAACCCGGGATCTTCCGCATGGCAAGCGAGTGCTTAACCACTAAGCTAATCGTGCACTAATGCTATTCCACTTCCAGTGAATGAAGTATTGTTTGGTTCAATTTCATAGTTATTATTTTATTATTATCTGATCTGATTGCAGGGTTTTCAGTAAAACCCTAACAATTAACACTGCGACCTAATTAGATCTATTGTGACCAGTTGATTCTATTTGCTTTTAACGTCCTGATTGAGATAGATAGTCAGGACGGGGACATTAACCTCCCCCAGCCTGGGTAGGGCGGAAATGCCAGCCACACGTGTTTGGAGGGAATAGAATTTTCTTCGAAAAGTCTGCTCCAACCGGGGATCGAAGTCGGGATCTCTGGACTACGGGCAGTAGTCACAACCATTGCGCCACGGAGGCTGGCAATTTCATAGTTACTTTATCTGTTTCACAGTTTTATGATTTTGTGTTTCACTGTCTGTTTCTCAGTGCATAATTTTATTGTTACCTGTTTCACTCTCTGTTTCTCAGTTCACATCGAGGAGCTGCACTGTTTCACGTACACCTCCTCCGAGGACACGCCCAAGTCCTACGGGTGGAACTTCTTCAACCTGGAACAGGAGTTTCGGCGCATGCAGGTGCCCAACAGCGAGTGGTGTCTCACCAATCTCAACAAGAACTACGAGGTGCGTGTGTCACCGGTTGATCACCGGACTTGTCAAAAAGCGTTCTCGAGCTATCTATATCGAATTTATCAAAAAGCGTTCTCGAGCTATCCATATGGAATTTATCAAAAAGCGTTCTCGAGCTATCTATATGGAATTTATCAAAAAGCGTTCTCGAGCTATCTATATCGAATTTATCAAAAAGCGTTCTCGAGCTATCTATATCGAATTTATCAAAAAGCGTTCTCGAGCTATCCATATCGCGAATTTATCTATTTAGTAATTTTGGCCGACCTCCGTGGCTCAGTGGTTAACAACATTGGTTACTGACCCGGAGATTGCGGGTTCGGAAAAAATGAATTTTAAATTGGATACTTTATTTTATTTTAACTTTGATGTGTTATATTTATTGTATACACAATAAGGTACCAGTGCTGTGCTTATTTCGTTCAAATTAACAAATCAGAATCCTTTGTTAGCAGCGACCAGTGGCAGAATTAAAGGCAAAAATAAGATATTGGGATATTTAAAGAGATGGAAAAGTCCTATAATTCTGCGCTACCCACTAAAATTGTGATATAATAACACAAAGATATAATGTCCCCGAAGTAATGTCATACGGTTCCGGGCTCATAAATGTGAGGTGTCAGAGGAAGGGTTTTAGTGGGTTCGGATATCCGCGTGCCATGATATCAATCCCACACTCCCCAAAAAAATAGTTTAACATTGTTGTTATCAAATTGTAAAATGAAAATATTATTGTTATCACAATTAAAATAAAATAAAAATTACCTAGTATTATCACTAGATGGATGACCAGAGAGAACTAATTCAATTATTAATGAACGACATGTCATAATAATCTAAAACCTATATACTTAATTTCTATGTACTAATATTTTACCTGCTTTTATCTGGTACCCAAGTAGTACATCTTCCGTACCCAACTAGTAATTTTTACCTGCGTGTTTGGTACCAAAGTAGTAGTTCTGTACCCAAGTAGTAAACACCGGAAATAGTTACTTTTGGGGGTCTTATGGAAGATTTCCAACCTCTTAGAAAGAAAAAAAAATAACACAAAGAAACACATTTATTTATTTATTGTTGTTCCAGCTGTGTGACACCTACCCCCGCTACATCTATGTCCCCGCAACAAGCCACCACCTCCAAAGAACAACACAAAGAAACACATTTATTTATTTATTATTTTTCCAGCTATGTGACACCTACCCCCGCTACATCTACGTCCCCTCGACAGCCACCACCTCCATACTGCTCGGCAGTTCCAAGTTCCGCTCCAAGGGTCGCCTCCCGGTCCTCACCTACTTGCACCGGTCTAACCAGGCGGTCATCTGTCGCTGCAGTCAGCCGCTGTCTGGTTTCTCGGCCCGCTGTCTGGAGGACGAGCAGTTGCTCAACTGTATCCTCGGCACCAACCCCGGCTCCAACTTCATGTATGTCGTGGACACGCGACCTAGGGTGAGTTTTTTTTTTTTTAGTATAAGTTTAAGTATATTTTATTTAGAGTGCAGTACAAGTGCAATACAGGTGTTGGCTTTACAAAAGTTAGCCAGCACCCAATTACATAGTATACACTATTGTACACTATTGTATTGTTCCAACGAAGCAATTTTACAAGCTCCACTTACAAGAACAATGAGAAGAAGTTAAGAAAGTGTGAAAAAAAAAAAAAAAAAATCAAGTTGGTACTAATCCTATCATCTCCTTACATAGTATTTTATAGTGAGAGGATTTCATTGCTAGATCCAATTGTGATGAATACTGATTGAAAAGTAGCATAGCTGCAATACATTATTGTTATTGTTATATAATATTGAGTGGAAAAAAGAAGTGGAAAGTGGAAATCTATCATATTTGTGTTAATCCCTTTCGTGATTTCACAACTAATCAAACTCGCTTTATTAAATCTACGCTGAAACCAGGACTTGAACCACCGACCTCCAGGTTACAAGTCCGCCGCCTTATCGATCAAGCTACTGAGGTCGGTCAACTGAGTTATTATGATTCCTAGGGTGAGTTATTATTATATATTCATAAATATGAACTTTTTAAAATATTTGTACAGTGGGTCAAGGCAGGTGCTTAATCATCACGTAACACTTTTTTTTCCTATGGAAATATGCAATTTTTAGAATACTTTATCAGTTGTTTACTAGATTAATAAAAAAAGGCACAGGCTTTTTATATCAATAATAGTTACTAGATCATAAATAGTAAGTAGTCACGGTGACAGAGTGAGTTAGCGCGCTAGGCATTACACGCACGGTGACCTCGGTTCGATTCCCAGCGGGTAAGACTTTTTCTGCTCTGTACTTGGATGTTCAGGGTCCACTTATACCTCGTGAGGAAAAATGAGTAACTGCTTTGATGTGAAGCAGCGACCAGTGGCGGAATCATAGGCAAAAAAATAATACAAGATGTTGTAAATTAAAGTGCTAAAGTCCTATGATTCTGCGCTACCCACTAAAATTGTGACATAATAACACAAAAAAAAGCATTATTATTATTATTTAATTATTATTATATTTATATTATTATTTAAAGCTTTATTGGGAGGACAAAGTCATGTACGATATTTACAGTATAAAATTAAGAAAAAATAAATGATAAAGAAGAAAATGATACTAATGTCCTAACTAAAGGGCGGGGTTATTGCCTGCGGCAATGAGTTGAGTTGGTGTCAAACTGGCTGACTCGAGGCATGGCCCTGTATTTAATTTTCCTTGCCCTTACAATGAGGCATTGTCCTTCATCTTTTCGGGCCTGAATTCGACGCCATCGGTCGAACTACCCTACTTTTTTTTACTTTGTAACAATAATAATACTCTTTTGTGAAAGGTAACCACCAGGCGAGGTTAAAAGTTAAAGCTCAAAGCATTTTCTACCACCTAACCTCGCCTGATGGTTACCTTCCTCTAAAGAGTGTTATTATTTTCTCATATAGAGAGGTAAATTTGACCTGGAAGTCGTTCTCTTATGTCCAGGTTTGACTGTATTTTATTCCCAGAACCAAACCGACCTCAGTAGCTTGATCAATAAGGCGGCGGACCTGTAACTTGGAGGTCGGTGGTTCAAGTCCCAAGTTCAGCGTAGATTTAGTAAATCGAGTTTGAGTTGTTGTGATATCACGAAAGTGTGATTAACACAAATATGATAACTTTATAAATAAGGCAAATCGACTGTCCCAGGCTACTAGAGACAATGCGTTTTGATTGTAACCGTAGGCTAAGAACTAGTAAAACTTACTTTATTGATATCTACACTGTGATAAGAATTATCTTTACAACGCTCCCATCAATCGTATAACTTTTTTTTTAACTTTTTATTCCCAGATCAACGCCATGGCGAACAGAGCAGCAGGCAAGGGCTATGAGAACGAAAACTTCTACGAGAACATCAAGTTCCACTTCTTCGGCATAGAGAATATTCATGTGATGAGGAGCAGTCTCGCCAAGCTCATTGAAAGTAAGTGTGCGAACCCTGGGGCCTATTACATAATAATAATAATACTCTTTAGTGGAAGGTAACCACCAGGTGAGGTTAATGCCCAAAGCATTTTCTACCACCTAACCCTCACTTCTTACTTGATGACTTCACACTTCAAGATTCAAATTCTGTTCCATAAAGAAACTTTACGAATTGATTTTTAAAGTCATTTGTCAAGTGAACTGCCACACACATGTTCTTCCATTTTTACTAGAGCTTATTATTAAAAAAAAAAAGAATTAGAGAAAACTGAAAGACACAAGAAAATTAATTAAAATTATATAAAAAAAAAAATCATTTGTTTACACTTTAAAAATGGACTTTTGAGTGGCAGTTCAAAGGGAAATCATAAAGTGACTTGTAAAGCTTAATGAAACGGAAATACTTTACACTTTAGCTTTTCGTAATTCGTCAAGTATGAAGTGTAAAGTATTTTATCAAATGAGTCCCTGGTACCACCTAAAATAATCCGACCATATTATGGAAGAATCTGATTTATGATCTCATCTTATCAGCATTTTCTATTATCTAACACTTTTTGATTTTTATTGCTCACCGCTAGAAAAGAATTTATACTGAAGCGTGTCTGCTGTTATTTCAGTTTTTTTCTGAGTAAAATAATAATATCACCTTATTTATATTGACCGATTCGGACTATTGAGTCCAATTTTTGTCTTGTCGAGGCTGGGTTTCGAACCCGCGACCTCTGGAATCTCTGGATTCACACAGTGCCGCCTTTACCACTAAGCTACCGGGACAGTACGCTCGAGTCTTACATTTAATAAAATACATAGTTACATAACAAACAAGTCGTTCTTCTCCCGACTCGTGGTGGCTACCATATTATATTATGTACCAGGGTGTCAAGAGTCTATGATATAGGGTGCTCTGTTGTGGCTGCTTACTAAGTCGCCATAACGTCTAGATTGCGGGTTCGATTCTGACCCAAAGCGCAATTCCCTCCCCCCCCCCCCCCCCCCCCCCCTCCCCCTTAGGCCTGACAAGTGACTATAATAATAGACAGTTATTAATTTACACTGCCCAATTAGACAAAAAATCCCTTTTTCCCTAAATTGTTTTGTTTGTCACAAAAGATCTATTTGAGGTCGCAGTGACAAAGAGCTTTCGTAGCCGACAGCCCTACTTATACCAATACCAAGTTGTTTTGTTAAATTTTCAAATATGTGTGATGAAAATTTTATGCATTGGTTGGGAATCAAACCAAAGATCCCCACGATACCTGAATAAGCCGTCTATTTTTTTTGGAAATCCTGTTAAAAAGTCAAAATGAAGTATTCCTTCACTTTTTTTTCTTTTTCAACAAATAACTTTTATTTTTTTTACATTTATTTTTATTTTTACAAAGCATGAAATTTAAAATGAATGTTGTTTTATAATGAGGACCTATTCAAATTGTAGAATGAAAAATATTGACGTTAGAAAACTGAGATTGTTAGAAAAGTTGGAGATCTTCCAGGAAAACTTTGTCCTCCTGTTAGATTCATTAGGGAGACTTGAATAAACATGATTCTGTTTAATTTTACTTTTTAACGAGTTCGGATCATTTGAGAAAATAATTCTGGAAGGTACCAAAGTTTTTTAGTTTCAAGATAGGTTATTTTTTGTGTGTATTTGTCTTCTTTTAGATAGATCTTTTAAATACATTGAGGATGAGGTTTCTTAAAAACATTGATGGTTTACCACCTCTCTAACCTGGGGTGCCGGCGCGGCCGGTTCTAAAGAGCTACGGAACTGCAGCACCCCCAGACGAAAATGAGAGGATCATCTGAAGTCCTAGCTCGTATACACTGAAAATCATCCCACATTTCTGGAATAAGTATTATTATTGGCATATAGTTAACAGACTCGAACTCGTTAAATATTGGGAGAGTGACTTTATATAAATCCCATTTTAGTCCGGCTTATGTGGCAGCACCCCTAAAACATTTTCCCACCGGCCGCGCCTGCTGGGGTGTGGAATTTCCACCCACTAAAAACCCACCTTTCCTGTAGTATACTTGTAACCCAATATTTTCATTATTATTTTGAGTAGGTCCTCATTATAAAACATACTTCAAGACTACATCACTGATTTTTTCCTTCGTTTCAGCGTGTGAGCAGAGCAGTGGCTCCGTCAACAGTTTCCTCTCCGGTCTCGACTCCTCGGGCTGGCTCCGTCACGTCAAGTGCACACTGGACTGCGCCCTCTTCATCGCCCAGGCCATTGTGGAGGGGGTCTCGGTGGTGGTGCACTGTAGCGACGGCTGGGATCGGACGGTGCAAGTGTGTGCCCTCGCCAGTCTCATGCTCGACCCGTACTATCGGACCATCAAGGGTTACCAGGTACGTTTTTTTTTTTTTTTTTTTTTTTTTTTTTTAGTTTTTTTTTAGTTGTTATCCTTGTTTATTTGAGTCTGAGTTTGTTTCATCTGACAGTCCCTATCCATTACGGATTTTACCCATCATATTTACAGTATCGCCTTATTTATACTCTAGCAATTATAAAAATTGCGAGTTAATGTAGCTAATATTCACTAGCCTGTTTCGGGGTGCGGCACCTGTTGTCAACTTATCCTCATTCCCCTCCTAAAGTAAACGGATAATAGTCGTTGCTATTTGCTATATGTGTCTACACATAAAAAGAAAAGAATTTATACTGTCTTATTTATACTGCTCGATTAGAACTAATGAGTTCTATCATTTCAGCAGTAAGTCCACGACGCATTATTATGTGGTCAAAATCCCAAATGAGAGGATAAATTGTCACGTCCTTGCTGGATTTTGATCCCGCGACCACTGGATTAAAAGACGGACGCCTTGACCACTGAGCTACCGGGACAGAGAGTATTAGTGGTTGGGTGTTAGAGAATGCCTCAGGTGTCAGTAGTAGTGCACTGTAGTGACGGCTGGGACAGGACGGTGCAAGTGTGTTCTCTCGCTAGTCTCATGCTCGACCCGTACTATCGGACCATCAAGGGTTACCAGGTACGTTACAGTATCTTATTTATTTTGTCATTTGTTTGTTTTTTTTCTTCTTTTTTTTCTTAATTTTATACTGTTGCCTGTTTGCCCTCCTAATAAAGCTTAAAAAAAAAGTATCGCCTTATTTATACTCTGTAGCAATCATAAAAAATGCGAGTTAATGTAGCTAGTATTCACTAGCCTGTTTCGAGGTGCGGCACCTGTTGTTAACTTATCCGCATTCCCCTCCTAAAGTAAACTGATAATAGTCGTTGCTATTTGCTATATGTGTCTACAAATAAAAAGAAAAGAATTTATACTGTCTTATTTATACTGCCCGATTAGGATTAATGAGTTCCATTAATCCAGCAGTAAGCAAGACCAAGACGTCTAGTATGGTCAAAATCGCAAACGAAAGGATAACTTGTCACGTTCCTACTGGATTTTGATCCCGCGATCACTGGATTAAAAAACTGGATTGATTACTGAGCTACCGGACAGAGAATATTAGTGTTATTTATATTAGTGGTTGGGTGGTAGAGAATGCCTCAGGTGTCAGTAGAAGTGTATTGTAGTGATGACTTGGTTGAGACGGTGCAAGTGTGTGCTCTGGCAAGCGTTATGCTCAACTCGTACTATCGGACTATCAAGGGGTACCAGGAATGTTATTGGTGTTAGAAGTGGGGTGGTAGAGAACGTCCTGATCTCAGTAGTGGTGCTCCTCCGAACACAGGACGTTGTGAGCGCTCCTCCACACGGCCATAGCGACACCTCAAATGTATTACTAGAGAATGTCTGGCTGGGGGACGTTAAACAGGGAGAAGACCAGTGTCCCGCTAGAGGACTATAAACAGAGAACAGACTAACCAACCCTTACCCCTTACAAGCCAGGCAAGCTTGCAGTTTCCTAAGGGTTTAATGGCTTATAAAGAAAAGTCTATGGCCTCATGATGGTTGATCGCACATAGAAATATGTGGTTCAGGACGAGCCAACTTTGAAATAAAGTTGGCTGAAGACCATCCACTCAACCCTCCAGCTGTAGCCAAGCTGGCTACAACAACAACATTTCTTTCTACTTTACCCTATGAAAGAATTGTATTATTGAATTATTTTATATAAAATATTATATATTTTGTTTACAAGAAATTGATATGTTATACTTAAATTCGTAGTACCTTATTACCTATACCCGCATACTTTGGTTTATATTAAATACTTTGAATGCTAGCTAAAAAAATAACATTTTCTTTTCCCTTTTCCCTCCTCCGCCATCTTTATATTTTCAATCATAGTCATCAACTTCGTCTCTTCCTCATAATCATCAACTTCATCTTCTCCTCATAATCATCAACTTCATCTTCTCCTCATTATCATCAACTTCATCTTCTTCTCATAATCATCAACTTCATATTCTCCTCATAATCATCAACTTCATCTTCTCCTCATTATCATCAACTTCATCTTCTTCTCATAATCATCAACTTCGTCTTCTCCTCATAATTATCAACTTTACTTCTTCTCATAATCATCAACTTCATCTTCTCTTCGTAATCATCAACTTCGTCTTCTCCTCATAATCATCAAATTCATCTTCTCCTCATAATCATCAACTTCATCTTCTCCTCATAATCATCAAATTCATCTTCTCCTCGTAATCATCAACTTCATTTTCTCTTCGTAATCATCAACTTCGTCTCCTTCTCATAATCATCAACTTCATCTTCTCCTCATAATAATCAACTTCATCTTCTCAAAATCATCAACTGTATCTTCTCCTCATAATCATCAACTTCATCTTCTCATAGTCATCAACTTCATCTTCTCCTCATAATCACCAACTTAATCTTTTAATCATAATTTTGAGAATTTTGAACGGAGAATTTGAAGGTTCGCTCGTTGTTTCGACGGAGACTTTTGAAGATGTGATGTTCGCTCGTTGTTTCGACGGAGAATTTTGAAGATGTAATGTTCGCTCGTTGTTTTGACGGAGAATTTTGAAGATGTGATGTTTGTTCATTGTTTCGACCGAGAATTTTGAAGATGTGATGTTCGCTCGTTGTTTCGACGGAGAATTTTGAAGATGTGACGTTTGCTCATTGTTTCGACGGAGAATTTTGAAGATGTGATTTTCGCTCGTTGTTTCGACGGAGAATTTTGAAGGTCTGAAGTTCGCTCGTTGTTTCGACGGAGAATTTTGAAGATGTGATGTTTGCTCATTGTTTCGACCGAGAATTTTGTGATGTTTGTTGTGAAGATGTGATGTTTGTTCATTGTTTCGACCGAGAATTTTGAAGATGTGATGTTCGCTCATTGTTTCGACGGAGAATTTTGAAGATGTGAAGTTCGCTCGTTGTTTCGACGGAGAATTTTGAAGGTCTGAAGTTCGTTCATTGTTTCGACGGAGAATTTTGAAGATGTTCAATTTATACAGCGAAGGTGTAATATGGTGTCAATCAGGAGTTTCAAATATTTCATTAGGTTTTAGTTTTACGACAATTTAGAAATGTTATATGTCTTAAATTTTTTTCAGTCTGATACTTTTCATTTATAAAAACTCTCTTGGCCATTTTTTTTAATTCTTTGTGGTAGCAAAAACATTTTTATATTGTTCTTGTCTGTTTTCAATTGGCTAGTGTCTCGACATAAAATAATCATTTCTCTTTCTCTCACCACGTTTTTCGAAAGAAATTATGTACAAAAAACGTTGACCAATGTATTCCTTAAGTCAATCTTTTCTGTCGGGTCCGGGTTTTAGTATGGTACTAGAAAAAGTATAGTGAAGCAAGGGGTGAGGTTGTGAGGGTTGAATGCCTAGAGCCAAGGGCACTCACCTTCGTCCAGATCCCGGGATCCCTGCCTGCTATCCCACGAGGTGAGGCAGGCCATGCCTGAGAATGAAGCGAACAGAGCAGTGCGCGGGAAATCCGAACTGGAGATCTTCTCGCCAACTGGAAATTCGAAGGGAAAAAATTAATTAAAATGTATATCATTCATTGAAAAAGATTGCTGATCTAATTTTGGTTATTTTGGTGCCATTCATTATTCTGTGGTCAACGGCTGAAAAAAATAAAAAAGAAAAATTCATGCGTCGGGTGAGATTTGAACCAACGGATTCCTACCCTACCCGGAAACCTGATTGACGAGCATTGGTAGTCTAGTGGTTAAGGTGCTAGTTTGGTAATCCTTTTGTAGGGATCCGTTGGTTCGAATCCCACCCAATGATTGAATTTTTCCCCATTAATTAATTTGAGTGTATGACTACATAAAAATAAGACTCTTAGGGTTAGGTGGTAGAAAATGCTTTGAGCTTCAACCTCGCCTGGTGGCTATATTCTACTAAAGAATATTATTATTATCATTATTATAAAAGTTGCACCTTGACTAATTGACCACCAATGTCTCTATTTTCACACGGTATTTTCAAAATTTTATGGTTGGGTGGAAGAGCTCAAGCAACTTGAGAATCCTACCATTGAAGCCAAAAAAAAAAAAAAAAAATACAGACACAGCGGAAACAACCGACACTTACCGAACTGATACCTCGGCAGCTCCTCGTCTCTGCTCTCCTCATCGGCAGAAGAATATCTCTTCCGATACTTAACCCGCGGCTGCTGCAAGTTGAATTTGCTGAGCACAAAGGTCGGCATTTCCTGATGGATGGCGAAGGAGGAACCAGTGCTTTTCTCCGGAGCTGCCGGCTGCATAGGGCTAATCTGTGCAAGAGAAACATGAAAGTTATTCATGTACGTTTTAACTGTGATATTTTACTTGTCTTCTTAAATTTTCTTATTTTGTT